>JAKXYG010001436.1:40000-260750 GCA_025895645.1 Cardicola forsteri | reverse complement strand
GTTTATTTTTAAAATGTATATAACATTATCAATATTAATTTTATTTTAATATATATTAATAATTATATATATATTAACATATTAAAAAATTTTATAGTTTGTGATCAAACCTGTAAATTGGTTTGTACCTCAAAAAATGCAATACTGTAAATGCTTTTTTGAGTAATAAATTATTATTATTATTATTATTATTATTATTATTATTATTATTATTATTATTTAAACTAATTAAGCTAGTTAACGAGATCAAAACCAGCAACTTGGACTTAAAGAATTTGCTTGCCACCTTGCACGAATCTTACACGTTTTCGATTATTAAACAAGCGGAAAAAATTAGTTTGCTCAAAGACTCAGTAGCAACTTTTTCTTTGCTAGTCAAGGATTCCCCATTTCTTAACAACCAAAACTGTCCTCCGACTCTCGCAGGACAAAATTCTTTCTGCAGCTAAACAATTTGCTGCTGACAAACGTAGATATTATAGCTTAATAGTTAGAGGGATTCCTGAAACTGGTACCAATTACAAGGATATTATCTCAGAGATTATTAAATCTTGTCTCTCACCGACTTCTGACGTTAAGATCTCCTCCATGACGTGCAAGCGTTCCTACACCTTTCCTCTGATCATCGTCAATAGTGCTCCTAGTGTTGCAGCTGATATATTAAATATCTGGCCTTCTATTTGCAAAAACTTTTCCGTGATCCGTCTACATAAAAACCACCCCACGTCCGACAGGATAGGCAAGTCTCCTGTTTTAGCCCACAATATCTGTCCTAAGTTTTCGGCCTTTCCAATAGTTAAGCTTACTCCTCTCAAGCTCAAAGACACCTCTACTTTTATTTCCAACACACAGGATTTTTCCTTTCCGCCCCGGAGTCAAGTCCCTTTCCACCATCGCCTAAAAGAATCAGGAGCGTTACTTCTCTCTCCAACCCTGTTCCCTTGAGATTTTTTTTTATACCAACGCGTTTAGCCTTTCGAATAAGCTTACGGAGTTGGCCAGTCTAGCAGAGGTCTCTTAGCTTCACATTATTGTGATTATTAAAACTTGGCTTTCGGATAATATACATAGTAACGAATTGCTAATTTATAACTACAATATCATTTGTTTAGACTCCAGGGTCACCAGATGTGGAGAATGTCTCTTCTACATCAAGAAAAAGATCAGTTTCTCTTCTCTAACTTTCTCGGAATTTTTTGATTAAGAGTATGATCTTCTGTCTGTCGCTATCACTCTTTCCTCAGGAGAACGTGCCTTTTTTTTAGGCTTTTACCGTCCCCCATCTCTTCCTGAAGCTTCCAACCGCTCTTTATTTCAAGAGCTTCACTCTATCTTAGCGTCCAAGCACAACTATCATATTTTAATAAGGGATTTCAACGCTCCCTCTATTAATTGGAACTCGCTCAGCTGCTCTCCTAAGTTTTTTTACTCCACTCTTCTTCAATTTAGTATTGAACATACATTCACCTAACATGTTTGCTCTCCCACTAGGTTTAGGATTGGTAGCTCCTCTTCTTGCTTTAATCTAGTTTTTACCAACAAGGCCTTGTTGGTTGATGGCATTTACTATCAACCCTTCTAGGAAAGAGTGATTACGTTTTACTTACACTTAAAGTTTACTTCTCTCACCTACGATAGGTTTCAAGCATTGGTCCTTTCTCACTTCTAAGTTCCGTAGTGCCGACTTTGTTGGTCTCAGGAACTACTTAAGGAATGTCAACTGGAACCTCTCCAATAATGACATAGATAGTTTATATAACCATTTCTCAAATTTCATCCAAATAGGTGTAGAGCGTTTTATTTCCTTTTATATCCCAACCCGTTCTAAATGTAAAATTCCACGTTTTATTATCCAAATCATTAATTCGCGCAATATTGTTTTTCATAAGTGGAAATTGTCAAGTTTCCCGACTTTTCTGTACCGCTACCTGGATCTCCGCAGCAAATCTGTGGCTTGTTTCAGACGGCTCAAAAGCCAAAGACTCCATTCACTTCTGAGCAATCTGATAATAGTTTTCTCTTTAAATTCATTAAGAATAATCGGGGTTATAATCTATCACTAAAAACAACCTCATTAATCCGGCTCAACACGGGTTCATGCTTGGAAGATCCTGTTTTTCTAACCTACTGGCGTTTACTAAAAACATTACTTGCATGCTGGATCGTTCACCATCAGTCGATGTTATCTATTTTGACTTTTATATAGCTTTTGACAAAGTTCCACATTCAGCATTGCTTAATAAACTAAAAGCTTTTGAGATAAATCCTCCTCTCCTAGCTTAGATACGCAACTTTTTCACTAATTGTCAGTTCAGTATCAAATTAGGAACCGCAGCCTTTACTCCCACCCAGTTCACCTCAGATATCCCTCAGAGATCAGTTTTAGATCTTCTCCTTTTGTTATCTATATTAACGACTTACCCACGATTGTTCAATTTGATATCCTGCTATATGCTGACGATGTCAAAATTTGGGGCTCTAACCCCAAACAATTGCAACAGGATGTTTATAACATTTAACAGTGGTCCCTTGATAATGCAGTCCCCCTGAATATTTCTAAATGCAATCACTTCTGCTTTGGGAAACTTTTAGGAAACCGGTATATAATCCCCAGTACTCAGACTATCACCATGATTAATACGGTTAAAAATCTTGGTGTGACTTTCAACCCCTCCCTTAACTTTTTGTCCCATCATAACAGAGTAGCTTTAACCTGCTATCGTTTAACTAAATTTTTTGGGCGTAATTTAGGAAACATCCTTGCCAGTTGTACCCGACTCCTGTATCAACTTTACATTAGGCCGCATCTCGAATAATGTATTCAAGTAACGTCCCCTATCCTAAGGGCAGACATAGTTAAACTCGATAAGGTGCAAAAAAGCTTTACTAGATTTCGGCATGCCCTCAAGAGTGTTCCCTACCCAAAGCGTCTTAAAAGCTTTCCGTTTTTTTTCACTGAAAGATCGGAGACTCCGGGGTGACCTCATTTTAATTTTCAAACTTATCAATTCTAACCAGTTTAAGCATCTATTTGCTCTCTTCAATGATATTGTAGAGGACACCCGCTTAAACTTACCAAACCCCGAGTTTATTTCTGACTAGATTTTTATTATCTTTTCTACAGGGTTATCTGTGCATAGAGCAGCCTGTCCCCATATGTTGTGTTAGCCCCGTCCCTCCATGCGTTCAAATCGGTGTTTGATAAATATTATCTTTTTAATTTTACTGAATACTTAATTAATTAATTAATTAATTATTATTATTTTGTTAATTCTTTATGATACCTGTACCCTAAAACAGAGTATTAACAGGAGTTTCCTCGCGAGGTGAGGCGAGCGTCACGCTACACGTCCATTGGAGCGTTATTCATCCTTTTCTCTTTTTTTCTTTTTTGAAGATTATTGCAGTGTTTTTGCATTGTAATAGGCACTTGTTTTATTATTATTTCTTTGTACTTATAATTTTTGCTTGTTTTCTACAATTGTTAACTTCCACTATCTACCTTGATTTTATCTTGATTTTAAATACTTTTTTCTGTGGCTAATTCCCCTTTACCTCACCATCCACTTCATATTTCCTCCCGAATCTTGCTAATATTATTAATAATTTAAACCGAGGATCAAAAAAAGTTTTACTCTTACTCAACTCATGTATTAACCTGTAACCTGTAACCTTGCAGTGTTTTTGCATTGTAATACATAACTTGATTTCAAATATTTTTTCTGTGACTAATCCCCCTTTACCTCACCATTCATTTTATTTTCCCTCCTGAAAACTAAAGACAATTTAAAAACCGAGTACTAAAAGGCGTTTTGGCCTACTCAACTCGTAAAAAATTACTCGCGAGATAAGACGCGCGTCACGCTACACGTCCATTGGAGCGTTATTCATCCTTTTCTCTTTTCTTCTTTTTTAAAGATTATTGCAGTGTTTTTGCATTGTAATACGTAACTTGTTTTATTATTATTTTTGTATATTTATAATTTTTGCTCGTTTTTTATAATTGTTAACTTCCACTATCTACCTTGATTTTATCTTGATTTCAAATATTTTTTCTGTCACTAATCCCCCTTTACCTCACCATCCATTTCATTTTTCCCCCTGAAAATTTGAGACAATTTAAGAACCGGGTACTAAAAGGCGTTTTGGCCTATTCAACTCGTAAAAAATTCTAAATCTTAAATCCTGAATCCTGAATCCTGAAAAAACCTGTAACCTGTATTTAACTATTGTACAAATCTGAAACTTAAAACCTAAATGCTTCTATAGTAAATAATAAATTAATAATAATTATTAACTAATTTAATAATAAAAATATATAATTTATTGTAAATTATTTTACAAAATTAAAATGTAAATTTAAAGTTTTGTTTTTACTATTGAAAATCATATTGCTGTAAGTTTTGCGTCATTTTAATAGAAGTATTACCTGTATTATCTGTAAGTTTTGATTAATTATTTACTCACAAATTGTTATATTTATTTTAAAATATTTGATTCTGAATGTTTTATAGTTATATATATATATTAATTTTTATTTAAGTTTTAAATTATTAATAATATAATAAAATCAATTATAATAGTATTTTGTAAGTAAAAATAACATTTGGTAACCAGTAGTTTTTAAATTGAACGAACCAGAATTCTCAAGTTTTATTATTACAGAGTGATATAAAAGTTGAAAACAGCATTAGTTATTTAATTATAATAAAAGTGAATAAGAATATTTGGTTTTTATGGAGTTATTCTTTGTATCTTGTTTTATTAACGATTTAAGCTGAATTTTTTAAGAAAGTGATAGTTATTTATTTTATATTTATTAAAATAATTAATTTTTGATGCTATTTTTTATTATTTGCTTTATTAAAATAATTAATATAATGAATTATGTTTGTGAATATTTTATGATAAACTTGATTAGATGGCAAATTACATTATATAGAACAGTATTTGTAATTAATTTTATACCGCATTGATTTTTAATAAAACTAGGCCATTTAACATAATATTAAAAATTGTTTTCAATAGAAGTTATACATTAACTTGCTATTTGTTTTTTAAAGATTTACTGGTGCTTGAGTTTTTATATTTATACCTTTTAAAGTGTAGATATTTTATATTAAATATAGAATAAGCTTGATATTTTACCGATTATTGTTTTATTTTGAATCTATTTAAGAAATAAAACAAAAACTAATATAATTATTTAGAAAAAGTAGTATTTCGTTATTAAGTGGAATTTTATAAAGTTGAATGTATTTAATTAGTGTTTTTTAATAAATTAATTAAACAAATTGGGGTGTTAATGATCCTGAGGATTTAAGTAATGTTTATAAAGTTTCAATTTTTATTATGGTAATATTCTTAATTGTTCCTCCTCTATGCGGTGCATTCTGGACTAGATGCATATATCCATCTAGACTAATAACAGCAAGGACCGAATTCACAGCGATATAACTGGGCTTCCGCTACGATAGATAGGTGCAAGCATACACCCAAGGTACTTAAAAAGCATATTAAGGTATATGTATACCATATGTAATTATTGGACTAAGGGAGATAACTCTGACAAACTCAGGTAGTCTCATCAATTTATGCGAGCAGTGGCGTCGTCACAAGGATACCGTCTACTAGCCAAGAAACTTTGTTATTCTTTTCCCTTTGTTAGGTTTATTAAATCATCTGATGGCGTATAAATATAGAAATAAAGAGGAGGTGACTGTGTCACCAACCACAATGAATGAATGAATAAACAAATTAGCTTTAAATATTTGGAAATTATGTTTGATTTAGTATTATTCGTAAATAGTAATCCAGAAAGTAACTTGTGATTTTTTAAATATTTATCGTAGTAATAATATTGTGTAGGTTGACAATTAATTATTATAAACATTTTTTTGAAATATTTATTCTAGGTGATTTCGAAAAATTGTATGCATTCATTTTTACCAAAAAAATCAAAGGCTTCTAAAAAGTGGTAAATTTTAAATTGAGTTTCTAATTTTGAAGTGTTTCCACTTTGAATCCAAGCACATGTTGGATTAACGATTCAAATCTTGTTGATTTAAATAAAAAAATACCAAAAACAAGTTGGAAACGAAATGCGTTGTCTGATAAAAGACAAGATTTGAAGGAAGACGTTTTTAGTGAACTTCAAATTTCACCAGTTTCAAGTTTTGAAGATACCATGTTAAATTTGGATCATAATGCAATGAATATTGAAATTTTAGAAAATTTTGAGGTATTTAATGCATATATAATAAAATTTGATGATTTATAGTCAGAAGTAATATAAAAATTAAGGAAATATTTTTTAGATTGATAAATGATCATTTAATAACTTAAGGAGAATGCTTGAATTGGATATTATGTTTAAGAAAAATCTGCATATTATTAGTTGGGTCATTAATTACACATGCTTTATAAAACGAGTGGTTGAAAATAGTATTAGTGATTTATTTTCTGCTTAAATTTACACAATACACAAATTCCCAAGCTTTTATGATTAGTTTCGATAAATGCCTTTTTAAGTGATGAAAATCTCTCGGCTTGTCAACATTTGAAAGATTGAAAGGCAATATATATTGATGGGTTTCCAGTTTATAATTGAATTAAATATATAAATAATGCTAATTGTTACTTTGTATTGGCAACTATATATGTAATCTGTCTGTGATGTCTAAGGAAAGAGTAACGGTGATAATTAATGTACGCTATTTTTATGATATAAATTAATTTTTTATGAACCAACTTATGAGTTTTATAAATGTAGTTTCAAACTTTTTTTCAATGTTAGCTAATTTGTTTTTTTACTTATTCGTTTTATATATTTTTAAAAAAATCATTGTTTATTTTTGTGTATGCGGTAGAGTGTTTTATAGATAGGAACTTCGGAATGAGAGTGGATGAGTTCAATAGTATGACTATTACCTCCTCAATAAGCTTTATAAATTTAACAATATATTACAGTCTAAAAGTTATACATCTAAGTTGGACCAACTGGTGGGGTAGTTGGTTCTACACGACTCTAACCTAACCAAGATAATTGATTAGTAGCTGTTGTTTAAAGAACTAATGATTTGATTTTTTGAATTTTTTGTTATATATTATAGGAACCGCAAGTTGATTTTCAGCATATTGAAGACGACGATTTTGAGCCTGACACATTACACTTGTCTAAATCCAATTGTTTGGAGATTTGTGATAGTTATTCGAATCAAGATAGTGTTTCGGTTGTGGCCCAAACAAGTAGCGATACAGAACAATGGAATGATACGGGGATGGAATCTTTATGCTATTTGATAGAGTTGAAACGAAGTTTTGTCGAAATCCCTTACATTGATTTGGTTGTAAAAGATGTTCCACATCGGGTTGCAAAGTACTTTAAAAATGATTATTTTTATTTTTATTTTGATTGAAGTGAGATTTTAAGTAAAGAATGTTTTTTGCTTTCATTAATCAATATCAAAATGGTGCTGTACTAATGCCATTTAAATCTACAACGCTGAAAGCGGTTTTATTAAATGTATAATTTTATTATGCAGAAGTCAAATAATTTATTTTAGATAGATTTTTTGTAAAAAATTGTATTTACTGTTCTGTATTTAAAGGTTTGAATATTATTTAAATTGAAAAGTAAAGACTAAATTTTAAAATATTTATTTGAGTGCAATTGTAATGGATGAACAAAATTTATCTGTGAAACTTGTAGATTTTTATAAAGCATGGGAGACCGTGTTTACATTAATATGATAAGACATATACGCTGGAAATGGTAGTAACTCTGAAGATTTGAGTAATGCTTGTTGAATCTCGATTTTTAATGATAATGATATTCGTGATTATTTTTTCTATCTACCACAACCTGGATTATTTTCAGGACTACAACACATTTGTCGGACTTATGAGTTTATACAAATAGCATCAGTTTAAGAAATTTACTGCGTATTACTGTACTAGACAATATATAATTTTTTTATACTATTAATAAGTCTATTAGGAAATGTTTTGTTAATACGACAATTCCACAGTATATTGCGACCAGAAGAATTAAAATCGCTTAATAATTTTAAAAGCGCACATTCCATACAGTTTCGGTATAGTAACTGCAATTTTAATGCATATTATGCCTGGATGTATTCTTGCTTGATTTGTTTATGCACCATATTTACGTTTGCAACAAACTCGGTGTAGAAAAATATTTACCAAGATTTTTAACGCCCTAAAAAGTCAATTAACTTTTCTATAGTTATAAAAAGTAGCTGTCGAATTTTTTGTGTATTGGAATAATACTTGCCTATGTATGCCCGTACTTTGGATGGAATGCTAGTGATCTTGATAATATTGCTGACAGGTCCTCCTTTACGTGGTTCATTTTTTACTAGGTGTTAACAGATATTTAGACTACTAACAGGAGAGACCGAATGCACAGCGGTATAAGTGGGCTTTTACTGGACTCTCCTTTAGTGAATAGGTACCAGCATACACCCACAATGCTTAAAAGGTAATTTAATATATTTATTTACTACATGTAGTCGGTTAGGCTTGTGGATCCGTTAGCCGGCGTCAACCCTCAATTCTCCCGAAAAAGATCGCCTTTTCAATTCCTGTAAACACTGGCGTCGGTGTAAAGAAGTGGTTTTTTTTAACAAAAAAGCTTCATTTATCTCCCAAAGTTCAACATGCATCCGACAACTTTTTTAGGACGTTGTGCAATCTTGGAAAAGGAGGAAGAGGTGGCTTCTTTTACCAACTTCTGTTGTTGTTTTGCTTTGGATGTTTTGTTCTTTTAGGCAGACAGAATTCATTGGGAGAGTGTAAATCTTATTTGACGTTTACATCACTCCATTGATAAATATTGGTTTGAATTTCATTATCACCCGTTGTCTTTCCATTTTTAAATGTTGACACACTCATCGAATTTGATCCAATGAAGGTGTTAAGGCTAAGTGTAGAGGTTCAGAAGTTTGTGTATCGTGTATTGAATGTCAATCTTTTTAGGCTATTTGTTCGAATTGAGTAATTTAGAAAAATATTTATTTAGTCTACTTTTTATTCATTAACATTCTACAGAAACAGTATGGTTCATAGGTTGAACAAATGTTTGAAACGCTTGTATTCGGAGCGTTCTTTTTGGCTGCATCAGAAAACGACAAAGAAGAAGGATTGGGGTACGTAGTTTTGTACTTATATACATTTTTATATATAATAATTTAACAACAAAGATTATTTATGCGTTTCTAGTGTTTTTGTAAACTTTAAAAAGTTATTTTACTATATTTTGGATTAATATACTTTAATGTAAATGTGGTTTTATACGTAAGGGCATTTAATTTTACGTTTTAAAATTTATATTTTGTACATGACTTGCTTTTATGTTGGCTGTATGGTTCAATATAGCATATGTCTAAATTTTACAATTTGAGCATAAGTTAAAATTGACTTAAGTTTTGTTTAGGTTGATATTTTCTAATTATTTTCGATACTTAATGATGGATTTTTAAGAGTTTTTATTAGAATTGTCAGTTTTACTTGAATAATAAATTCACTTGGTTTCAGTTAACCAGGAGTACTGTACAGCTTATGTACTGAAATAAAAAAGGAAAATGTAGGGGAAACTTGATTATTCTTATTTTACTTATATATATTGTGCAAATACTGTTGAAAGTGTTTGTTAATAGTGTCCTTAAGGATTTATTTAGATAGATAGTATTATTAACAAGAACCTTTTATTAATAATTGTGTCTAACGTTGTTATAGTTCATGATTCTCAATTGCATCCGATCAAAACTGTCCAAATCGACGATTTGCTTTACGACAACAATTCGGGATTGTCGGGTTGTCGAGCGTTCAAGGTGACTGAATCAAAGCCGTTTTGCCAATTCATCATTCTTATACCCTGTTCTATTGGCGCGATTGCATCGTCACTATCACCAATGGAAAGTCCGCTTTTTGGTGATTTATTGCGGCCAGGAGATTGTGTTCGACTTTTTGGACCGTGGTGTGTTTGAAATTGATTCATTTTTGTTTGGGTTCATTGGGATGCTAATTAGGCAGCAAGCATTTATTAGGTTAATAGATTATTTTTTGCACTAATAGGCAGTGAAATAATATTTATTTGTGGCCAATATATTCACAGTGTTGATTTTATCAAAGCAATTTATTTTGTTTTAAATTATTCAGACGAAATTATTTTTATCAATGGGTTTTTAGGGGATTATTTGTTTTTGAACCGTTATATTAGAATTGTTAGATTAACTTGAATAATAAATTCACCAGGTTTTTAAGTCAATCAGGAGCACTGTACAGCTGTTTCATCCTTGTTTGAAATCATCATCAGTGCATACCTTCCAAGTTTTACACACACATGAACTTGAACCTTAAACAACTGAGCTGTAGGTAGATGACCTTGAACCTGCAAATGTATTGTTTATAGTGAATCTGATCAATTCAATTGTTTGGGTGGGATGAAAATGAATCGGGGTTTGTAATTTTTTGTTTACCTACTAACTAAGCCAAAATATAATATTGAGGAAGATTTGGAAGTTAAAAATTATACTGATTATTTTTTTGTAAATAATGGCGTTTTTCTTTTGGAAACAGAAAAGTTTATCATTGTCTATCATTATTTTTTAAATGTTTGCTACTTTGAATTTTCTACAGGATAGGCATCTTTAAGCAGTGGACATTTAGTGGAGCCAAACGTGGGTCCGCATTTTGGTGCCGGTGATGGGATTTGAACCCATGCCCATCGAGGTCCGAATTCGAGCGCTGTACCGCTAGACCACCCCGGACTAAAAATTTCGGTTGCAGTTGTGTTGAGAAATAAATGGTGTATTATATGGTAACTGAACTGTTTCAATTAATTAAATTTATTTAGTTGGTTGGTTGGTTGGTGTATATTTTCTATAACATGTAGAAATGTCGTTTTATCTACTGGTTTAAAAATAGATGCATTTAAACCGTATTTCCCCGTATATATATATATATATATATATATATATATATAGGTATATATAGGTCATCATTTATTAGCGATTGTTATGGCCAAATGGTAGTTTTGCATTCGTTTTATTGGGCTGAATATGTTAGTCGTGGTCTATCCAAGGATACTTCTAATTTGCTGTGCAACCAATTTCAAAACGCCTTTGATATCGATCAAATTAACAAAACGACCTACAAATTAACTTTGTCTTTGACTTGCACATGTTTGAGTTCCGGTAATTTTTTGTTTATTTGATAATTGAAATTTAAAACGCAATCAATTTAGTTTCCAAGTTTGGTTTTATAAATGTAAGCTGCTCTGTGATCTAAATTTTCCTATTTTCGATTATTTATATTTTACAAATATATTACTTATAAGTAGTTTATTTTTGAAAGCTAAAATAATTGAAAAAGTATTTATTTTAATGATTCATACTTCTTTTTGAATTTCGTAAAAGCAAGAAATCAATTTTCAATTATTTATTAATAGTTAAGCTACTTTCGATTAATTTTAATATGAATAATAAATTATTTTTTTGAAATTAGGATTTTGTTTCGGTAGGATTATTAAGATTCCTGAAGGCATCTAGTCAAGGATGCATCACGTAGATGGAAACAGTCAGGAATATCACAATTATTGGAAATCGAGACTTCATAAGCACTACTCAAATTCTCAGGATCATTATTATTGGACAATTTTCTAATGAAGTATTACTAATGATAATAATACTTAACAGCATTAAATAAGAAATGTTTTTTATTTTTACTACTCTAAATGTTTTACGGGAAAGGCATTTTTCAGTAGTGGGCAATTTAACGAAGCTGAATGTGGGACTGAATTTAGTGCCGATGGTGGGATTCGAGCCCATGTTCACCAAGTCCAAGTCGAGTGCTGTATCGCTAGACCACGCCGGCACAAATATATGAGAGAAGCGGTGATTTGAAAGATTCACGAACCATTTTTTGTTGATGTTGTTGTTGTTGACATTTGTACTTTGTCAGTTTTTTTTTGTAATTTTAAGTGTCAATTTAATAGTTAAGTCGCAAGTTGTATTTAGGAAAGTGTATATAAAATAACCTAACTATTCAGTTTTTAACATTTTTCAGTCAGAAACACTTAATTAAATATTATTGATAATTATAATTATTGATTTTTCCTTTGAATTAACAAAAATCATAGTTTCGTGATTCGTGAGTTGCAATCATTTGCTGCAGTTTGTATAATTGGATTGAATTGACAACCTGACTGAATAATCACTGATATCTGTTTGTTTACTCTCTGTTGCTACAATCTATGTGGGCAAATAACTAAAAATTAAGCTTTGGATTCAATCATCATACAACGTCCGCGTATTTGTTAAAGTATTTTTAAATTACTTATTTGTAGATTCAAATTTGGCTCTTGTTCATAAATGTCCAAATCGTTTTAAAGTAAGTTAATGACGAATGTCTAAATAATTTAATTCAACTTGTTACAATTGTTGAAATATATATTGTTTCTTGTTTGATGGATGCATTTGTTATTTTTTCAAGTTTTTTTTAATAATTTAGCAGTTTTGTTTATGACTTTTTTTCAATGAATGAATGAATATGAGCATGCTTTGAGAATTGAAATATAATATGTGAATAACAAGAATTATTATGTATATATTCTCATGTCGAATGAATGTTAGTTTTTTGGCAAAAAGAACGTTTTTGATAATTGTAAACTTGGCACTTTTATTCTACATTTGGATCTGTTTGATTGTGCTTGTTTCACACGTTTTTAGCGATAGATCAAGTTAGATAAAGTTTTCAAGTTACTTAATAATTATTGACGTTAGCATTACATTTTAGACATATTTTTAAAATTAATTATCATATCCATGTTTTTGAAAAGTTATCAATATTTTTATTAAAACCATTTATACTACCTACAATACGATTTATGATTTAATTTATTTAACCTATTTATATGATATGCAAAGTAACAAAGTAGTTAGATGTTGCAAATAGACAAACACTTTTCATGTACTTGGTTATATATACTGACGTCATAGTATTTGAATGGATTTGATTTAATAATGCGTCATGTATTATTATTATTATTATTATTATTATTATTATTATTATTATTATTATTATTATTATTGAAGTGGTGGCTCTACCACTACCAACTTGTGTATGTTGCATTCATTATTTAAATGTTTAACAGTAGTCAGACTCAAAGCTACATGCCCATCCAGCTTCAAGTATAGTGCTTTAGTCATCTCTATCACATGGAGAAATTGCCAATTGTTTTTTGTTTTTATTTGAATGATTTGGCTGTATTGCAACTGTCATATTATGCTCAACTTGTATTTGCATAATTACGTATGTCAAATATTGTATTTCGTTTTGTAGCATTTAAACAAAATGCGAATAATGGACAATGGATTGATGTAAAACATTTTGAATTTACAATTAATGCGTTAATTTTTTGGAAAAATATAAAAAGGCTTAGTATATTCTTAATATTATTATTATTACGACTAAACTTTACTATCTCACTAGAGATACATTGAGCGTTGAACTAGAAATTAAAGATTTGTCTGTTAGGTTGCGTTGACATATTGAGATGAAATACAACTCTATGTACTTCCGTTGTATGTTCGAAACTACATATGACCTTTAGTATACTGAAAAGTAATGTAAAAGATGTTGGAAACAGTGGAACATAAGGACTACGGTGTTATTGAAACTCCTTTTATTATCTAATGTTTTAACATTATTTATTTATCAAACACGATATTTTTTCCAACTTCATGACACATTTTAAACAAATGCTTTTGACTGTTTCGTTTTTATGAAAACAGGCCTTACATTGTTAACAAATGTAAAAATGTGAATGATATTTTTTGACAGAAAAATCACTTTCTTGTGAAAGCTCCAGCGTTTACAGGAATTAACAGGACTGTCTTATTTATTCCTAAACTCTCTTGGTCAAGTAGCTTTAGATGTAATATTGGTGAACCTTTTCAAGTCTCGGTATGTATATTTTGATGCATTTATTAAAGTGAAATTTGGCATATACAGTTACAAATTTGGTTTGTGTTGTCCAATTCTGGTCAAAATACGGATTTAACGTTGTAGAATTAATAAAAACATGAGCGTTTTCTTGGGGGTGGGGGAAGTGAGTATTAGCATTTTTAAACACAATAAAATGCACTTCTTATCGTCTTTATTTGGCTGTACATTGGAGTATAACGATTAATGAATGCAATGACGATGTAAAGGAGTGGGGAAAATTGAATCAACGTAATTGGAGAAATGAATGACATTTATAAATGACGTTGACATTTCCTCTCCACGCCACCATCAATTGTTGTCGTAATTTTATTTGGTAATTTTTGACCAAATTAATAGAATTTTCAAGAATCATTGTCAATGTACGATCGGGCCTTTGGAACCAGATGTACCCAGTCACTTTTGCGTGAAAACCTCCTACTAGATTTCAGTCATGTAATTTTGTTGGGTTACTCACGTTTTTGGATTTTGAACAAGCTTAGGTAAGTTAGCACTTTCAAAATTCATATTTTGTCTTATTTTAAGTAATTAAAGTTAATTAGGGGTTTGGAAATTATTACTTAATGATTGATAATTGTGATAGTAACAAGCAATTAATTTTTAATGATGAATGACGATACATTTTTACCAAATTTATGTTACGGTTATAAATAAGGTAGAAATTAGTGATTTGTTTGGAATGAGGTTTCTTGTGAATTAAAAAAGGTTAGGATAAATATAATTTATGAAAGGCAATTACGTTAATTTAGTTTATATTCGTAAAAACTTTAAAGTTTTGCATTATGCTTAACCGATGCAATTGGTTTTAAAGGACTAATCCTTGACTTAATAACCGGTGTATTATTGCAAGTAATATTCACAAAGCAGCCACTAGTGTCACGAGTTACATTCCGTCTTGTTTGACCTCTGAGAATGGTGATTTATTGCAGTTTGCTATCAGAATTTGCCCTATTGACCACGGCATTTGATTAATTTTTGTGGCAGTTTTGACCGCAAGTATATCAACCATTTAACCGCGGCAAGTCATCCTTTTTTAGGCCCCTCTTCCGGTGGATTAAACAGTGCTGTCTCTAAATAGGGCTGCTTGATGATAATATTCAAACAATATTCGACAACAGTTATCGCTTTCTTGTCAACGCGTTAACAAACTTAATGCTTGAGTATCCGTTTGGTTTACGACTGCTCATTTGGCACAGCCTTATTCACAGCTAACGTTTATTGCTAAAGGTCGTTCCACTATCCGCCACCTGTGGACGCGCTAAATAGGAGTTAGTCCCCCCCTTAGTTGCATTAGGCTTTGGGTATGGAAGGCAAATTATTTTTAAGAATGGCGTAGATATAAATAGATAGAAATGAGTACACTTGGATAAACGTTCAGATACAGGAGAAACTCAATATTGGACGATAAACCTATAGTTTTGCAAATTTCACGTCTAAACTCTCAAGTTGATTGTTCTCTATAATGACATCGAATGCTTTACTCAACGTTAATTCAAACATTGAGTTATGTATTAATACAAAACATTGCATATTTTATAGTAGAGTTGCGATCTATATCTTTAAGCTTTCCTTTTCGTTCCTCTTCTAATTTGACACATCCTGTACATATTTGTTTGGTATTTAAAATTCCAACAACGATTTTGTTATTAAGGTTTGTCTTATTAGTGTGTCGTCATGGATTTGGCATTGGAATGATACTTTTATCCCATTTGAAAAATGCCAATCAGACAGACAATTGTCCAATGGAGTTGGATCTTGGCACTCTTTATCGTGTAGAAAATTTGTTGGAAATTCCGTCCAAACAATTGGATAAAAAGCAAGTTTGATGATTGGTTTGTGATATTCGAGTAACTAAAATTGGCGTTCTTGGATTGGTTTTGATTTTGAATTTACGCATCGCTCTACTATCAAGGCTTAGAAAAAATAACAATGACATAATTTCATACAACTGGCTCTCTTTTGTCTATACTGTAACTGTACTGATAATAATAATTATTTTACTACTATTACTATTATTATTATTAGTACTATTATTATTACGAAATCCTTATGCTTTAAAAATGAATGCAACAAGGCAACAGTAACAGCAAAAATAATTTTCCTTGTTTAATCTAAAATTTAGCCATCTTTCGGCTTTTACTCAACCCTGTCATCTGGGTTGTGCGTTCCTTTTTTCGCCGTTGTTTGCCGGATTGGTGTCCTCTTATTGCTTATGTAGCAATATCGTTTTTTTAAACAAGTCAGATTGCTAACGTTGCATTTAAGCACTCACTTTTTATCCAGGCTTGGGACTGGCTAGATTGGTTCATTTCTAATCGTCTCTAGGTAATAATAGTAATATTGTGATTTTATTGATGGGCAAAATTTTGGAATAATGTTGTTTGATTAGAAGATTCGTTTTATATCTTGTGTTTTTTTGTAAATTTTAATTGAAATCTGCAATTGTCTACTTATTTGTCAATCTATATCCGCAAAATTATCAAGCCCACGACGAGAAAGAAGAAAACGTAATATATGCAACATATAAACGAACTCCTATCAATAAATTTTAAACGTTTTATTATCGTTTTAATTGCGAGTAATTGCGATTTTGTAGGAAAGTAAATATTCTACAATAAGGTAAACACTTACTAATTAAAATTAATTAATTAATTAATTAATTGATTTTTTGCAAAACAAAAAATAATTATATTATTAAGGTTGTCAAATAAATACTATTCAAATGAAAGATTAACGTCAGTTATAATTAAAATTTAAACATACATTAAATAAACTGAGTAAATTTTTTATGTTTGGGTGTTGGGCGGATTAGCGTTCAAGTGAGCTACTTATTATCTGACTACTTCGGCTTGCTAACCCACTAGTCCCAGGATTCAAAACAAGAACACAACACAATATTTAGACCAGAATCAAATATTCCAAATTACATATAATATATATATATATATATATATGAGTGGGCTTGTTATCCACTCCACTGGACTTCATTATGCTTCGTCTGATGAGTCACTTATCAATCGTGATTCGGTGTCGTCCTAACAGTCTATTCTGGTGTATTATAAAAAATATTTGATGTTTTTTTAGTAATTTGGTTTGGGTTGCAATGTTGATACGTATGATGTCTTAATTTCTAAACTCAGGACGACACGAATCAGTGGTACAACTGGGTTTCCATTTTGATAGATGAGTACAAGCATATACCCAAAGTAGTCTACACAAGGTTTAGACTTTTGTACAAAATTATTATTATTTCATTTTAATATGGGTGTGTATATAAACGAAGAAACGTGTACCAGATAAGTTTATATTTTTTTGTAAAAAGTAGTTTAAATTTTGTAAAGAATAATGAAGTACAGAAGTTTATAAAAAATATAGTAAAACTAGTAATCGTTTGGGTAGCATCAACATCGCCAAAATGTTTAATACATCATTTGAAGTTGAATAGTAAGGTGTTGGTATGTAACAATTAATAAAAACTATGCTCTAGTTATACGTTTAACACTATAACACAATTTAAATGATAATAAAAATATAAAATGAAAAATTCTTAACTATGAAAACGTCACAAATGTCATAATACATAATACATAATAAGATTCGAATTTCTTGTTTTTTTGACCAAATTAGAATTTTACGGTAATATTGGTAGGAAATAATCATTTTTATTTGATGTATTCATTAATTCTTCTAAAGTAATCTTTGAGTAATGTTTACGTAAAACTTGAATGTGCTTAATATAATTAAGTAATATTAGTAAACCAATAAATTATACGGGATTGATTTTGATATATATATATATATATATATATATATATATATATATATATATATATATATATATATATATATATATATATTTGCCAGAGTACAGTACATCGGGGTACAGTACATCGCTCGACTCGAACGTGGCTGGTCATGAGTTTGAATCTCATTACCAGCACTAAGTGTGGGAACATGTTCGGCTACGTTAAAATATCCACTGCTGAAAGATGTTTCTCATAAAGCATTTAAAGTAGTAATATATACAGCCATTACAACAGTTACCGCAAAAAAGTTATTATTTAACCACATTTCTAGCAACTACATAACATACAAGAGAAACGTTACTTCAATTGTAGAGTATACAATGCTATATAGTAATTAAGAAAAACTATAATTATGTATACGTATATATTGTAAGTAATAAAGAATTGTATAGAATATCAATTGTTTCAAAATCGAAAATCGAGTAAAATAATTAACGTGATTTATTGTTGAAGAGTTAAGTTTGTATAAATTCGCCAATTCTTTTGGTGAATATCCTTTATTTATAAATTCTTTGATGATACGATATTTATTTTCGGTAAGATGTAAACATTTTTTATCACTATTGTCCATTTCACAAACAACACAAACAGAAAGCAAAATGATCGGATGAGCAGAATCTCAAGGTTAAACGTAAATAATAAATAAATCGATTTGTTTTAAAATTTTTATGAAAAATTTTTTAAAAGTTTTTTTATTATTTTTATTTATATGGATTAAAATATTTACGTTTATTTTGATAAACATTATGACATGATAATGAGGTTAAAGTTGAATGTGCATTTAACATCGATTTTAACGATCAGTCATTGTTTATTTTAAATGAAATTAAGCACAAAAAATAATAGTAGGCTAATTATTGTAAAAAAATAATGTATCTTCAACTTATTATCCACGTTTATATAGAAGTAGCTTTTAAAATATGCTATTTTGGCCGACTCAGCCCTTTTAAACAAATGTTTCTAAGTATATATAAAGGAACTATTAAGCACTTTACATTATTTTTAATTCTCAATATTTATTTATAAAAAATAATTGGACATAACAAATTAATTTAGATTTGATACTCATATAAATTTTTGCGGTAATTTTTAAAATGGCTGTATATATATACATTTCAGTATGTTGGATCGAATGTTTGAATATATACAAAAACGTTTTAATGAAAGCGAAGAAGATAATTTGTATAGAGTACGTTTTTATTTGTATTGAATGAATTTATAGATTAACAGTTTTTTGTTTGATCTGTATCTTTGTTTAAAATGTTAACGATTGATCAAAACAATTCAGAATGTAATGCTAGAACAATGTTCTATTTTGAAGTGTAAAAGAAGGAAATAATGAGTGTTATAGTTAAAAATACAAACAATTTAAAAAATATTATTGTGCGACTTGAAAATTGAAGATAGCTAGGTTTTGAAATTGTTAAATCGATATTTGATTTATGTAGAATACATTTTTTATTAGATAAATTATTTACCGATTAGGAATATGTAAAAAGATACACATTTAATATGTATTCAAACATTTAGATACAGTTCTATTGATTATATTTGACATTTAAAAAATACTACATTGGGAAATAGACTGAATAAGTGAATTAAACATAATTAAAATTTATTAATATATTTATTTTCTAATCAATTTTTGGGTTATTCACTAGAAAATTGTCAAATATCTCATAACGTTTTTTATTTGGTTTAGTAGCATATTTGGATATATTATATCTATAACGGAGTGATTTTGTTTAGTTACAGCAAATGACATTAGTTTATTTCATATTATAAGCAAAAAGTGAATATCAAGTTAATTATATTACATAATTAACATATATTTGAATTATTTCAGTTTGTTAATTTAATTAACATGCATTAGTTAGTCATTTTCATTCGTGCATATTTGGACATGTTAAGATTGCTATTTTGAATGGAAGTCAAAATTTTGTACTTTAATGCGCTTTCAATTTATTAGATTAACTTTACTTGGTAAGTAGTTAGATATTGCAGAACTACTAGTGTGGATGCAATTCAGGATTTGCAGCGCTGGTCTGCTGATTGATTATTTTAGCATGTAACTTTAAAAGGTCTTTTTTTCTGTTTGAATAAGTGAAATTTGACAGTAATTGTATTGTTGCCATTGTGGTGTTTATGATGAATCAGTATTGACAATTCTATCAAATTACTGAATATTTATTTAGTGCTTTAGATAATTAATGGTAATAATATATTAAAATAATAGAAAGAAGTACAATTAGCATATATTTATGGACATATAGTAATTATTAACATGATTACGTTTGAACGGAATAATTTATTGATAGAACAATGAAATATGGTATACTGAATTTATTTGATAAATTTGCACCTGAGTGGATAATAGTGCCAGTAAATACGAGCTTTCTTTATTATTTTTTTATTTTTACTACTGTAAATGTTTTACAAGAAACGTTTATATATATATATATATATATATATATATATATATATATATATATATATATATATATATATATATATATATATATACAACTCCGCCTAATTACAAGACCCTTTTGCTATAAAAATAAGCATGGGACAAATAGATAACAATTACAGAAGAATAAAAACAAAGTCCCATAATTCAAACATATTGTTTGATCCAAAGAAACATTTATTTCAATTAGAATAGTTCTTATCCAAGTTTTCTGTGGTCTAACAACCTTTCTTTATTAAGAATTTAAAATAATAAGTATTTAATAGTTGATTTATATTTACTTAAAAATATTTATTTAAAAATGCCGGGTTGGCCATAAAGCATATTTTAAAAACAACGCCAATATAAACGCAATTTACATTTTTAAAATAATAATTAATACATTTTTAATTTATATGCTTAAAATCATTATTCAATAATTCATTTTAATACCCTAAGTTTACGTTTTTACAACCACAAACTTTACGTTGTTATTACTTCATAAAAATTAAAATTAAAAAAATATATATATTAAAAAGATAATTAATTAATTATTTTTCAATATTTCAATATTAAATAAGTAATTTTTAAAGTATGTATAATACTCAAAAGTTTCCATAGTAACCAAAAATGTGAAATAAGTTAAAAAGCGATTTTTTGTGTAATATTATTTCGAAAACGTTGCTTTGGTTTTTACTTTAAAATATTTATTTGTTTTTAAATTTAAGTTAAAAATTAATATTTGCATACAATTTACAATTAGAAACACAGTATATTTTGTTAAAATGATTTAAAAATTATAATAATGTTTTAATAATATTTTGGGTATTTTCTTAAAGATGTTAAAAATTTATTTTTTTGTTTGTTAAAAAAAATTATTTAACTTAAAAACTATAAAATACACTATTTTGTTAAATTATGAAATCTAATTAACACAAATTTAGTTATTTGCTACTTAGGAGCAGAAAACATAACATGTTATATCTTCTTTATCACAGGAAGCTTAGTTAATTTTTTATTACAAAATAAAAACATAAAAATTATGTTTTGTAATAATTAAAAAAAATTATTTTTAATACTAATTACTTTTAATTGTAGCTAATAAAACACTGACTTAAAAGGATTAATATGTTGGATAAAAAATTAAGTTGCTGTGTATAAACATTTTTGTACAAACTTAAAATTTTGTAGTTGGAACAATATATATATAAGCAACAAATATTAAATTGGTTTTATAAAAAATATTAAAAAACCCTTATGTAAAAAATTATATTAACCAATTTAATTATATTAAATATTTTACAAAACGCTTTTGCTTTAAAAATAAACATGGGGCAATACGACAACAATTACAGTAGAAAAAACCACGACAAAGTCTCGTTGGCACTGAAGATTCTGCAAATCGAACATTGAGCTTCCTTTCGGCTTTCACTCAACCCTGTCATCTGTGTAACTCTGTCATCATTTTTTTGCAGCTGTTTACCGCAATGGCGTCCTCCCATTGTTTCCGCAGCAGTATAAATTTTTTACAGAGGCCAGGTTGCTAACCTTGCGCTCAAACCCTCCTCCTTTATCCAGACTTGGGACTGGCTAGATTGAATCATTTCTGATCCAAACTAGGCGGAGTTAAATATATCAATATTTTTTTATGCAAAAATGTATTTTACTTATACTGGGGTTACAATTGTTTATAAAAATAATAGTTTGTATCGTAATTAATTGCAATTGTATCTAAATTTAGTTTAAATAAAAAAACTTAATTTAACCATAACAAGGGTAAAATAAAAATAATTATATATTTTAAAATCGCTGTTTAATAGTTCTAACACTAATGTTATTTTATTTTTTGTATAATAAAACTTAATATCTATGAGCATATTTAAATCAAAAAAATATTTGTCTAAATCATTTTTTTTTGTTAAAGTTTAGATTACATAAAACTATATCAGCATTTTAACCAAAAGCAATCAAAACACCTAAGCCAAGTGGTTACAAACACGAGCCGTATCATTTATTATTTAATATTTTGTAGTAACTTATACATAAAACAATTTATTAACCCTAAAAATTAGATATGTTTTGCATTTTTAAATATAATAGACGTTATATTTTGTTGGTAATTTTACTCAATCTTAGATTATGAAACAGTTAACGTTTTACGTAATTTTTTTATTAGTTACACTATATATCTATAAAATTAGACTGGAATTTTAATTACCACATAACATTGTACGTTTTATAATTAGTTTAGGATTTTATATATATATATATATATATATATATATATATATATATATATATATATATATATATATATATATATATATATATATATATATATATATATATATATATATAATTAGTGTAAAAATTAAAACAAACTTTATTTAAATTAATTTGTTATCTCCGATTGTTTATTTGTAAAAGTAAATATTAACAATTAAAAATAATGTAAGTACTTATTAGTCGTTCTTAGGAGTGAACTAGCGGTACAGTGACTCAGTGAACATGGATTCGAGTCCCACCACCGGCACTAAATGTGGGCCTGCGTTCAGCTTTGCTAAGCTGTCCACTGCTGGAAGATGTTTCCTGTAAAACATTCAAAGTAATGAAAATAAGTAATTAAAAAAATGTTAGTTAGTGCAAAAGTCAATTTTTAATGACAATATGTATACGGAATTTCAAAGTGCAATATATATATATATATACTGTTTAAGCTTGCAGACTTTTTTGAGGAGTCCGAATTGATCAAAACTTCTCTGTCGACTGTGTCGAGACAAACATGCATTGCCAGTTGGCTTCATGCGTCCAGATCGAAGATACGCATTTGGGATGGTCGCGTTATGCACATTGAGTCAATTCAATCATCTTTCGTCCATATGGATTTTGGCCATGATTATAATGTATAACACGATTGGACTATAATAAATTGTACTTTTTGTTTGAATTGCAAAGGAGGGGCCATGTAGTGAACATGTTTTAAACTACTTCGAAGCATCGACTTGCTAATCAACGTTGATGCCGGCGTGGCTTTCAATGTCATTCACCCTCCTCTCCCCCAATGATATCTGAGTCAATTGGGGAGAGGGATGAGACTTTTGTTTTGAAAACGTTTGATAGCAATTTTAGAATTAGATGAAAATTTTTAAAATAGATATTCTTCAACCTAAAGTCAAACATTTTATTGCATTTGTTATATGTGGTAAGAAATTAGTTGACCATGTTGTGACATTATTAATGATAAATGAAATTATACTACTAAAGATGACGTGGGAGTAGTATATAACTGCAATACAACTGCAAATTATTTTTTATTTATCACTGATATTGCGTGATTAATCATAAATGCCATATGTAGACTAATTTTGATAGGGTTTTATAATAAGGCATATATCGTGTTTAAATTATTGTAACAATTTAATGGATAATTGATTATCATTTGGCAAACAAATTCTCTTCAAGTTTGGAGCTTGCACTTCCAATGTTTTCATTTAAATCGGTATTTATTATTTGTTTTTCTAATAGATGTATGTTTTACGTGTGCTTATGTGTTTATATATATATATATATATATATATATATATATATATATATATATATATATGCAATCTTACATTTGTTGATATTTGTAGGTTGGATTATCCAAATTATCAAGGTGTTCTGTTGCTGGTCAATTTATTCTAGAGGTAATGTTTGTGTTTGAGAACATACAAAGCTCCGCACATTTTAAAATGTACATATGTATATATATATATATATATATATATATATATATGCGCACTGATGATGATTCCAAATAGTTTTTTTCCACCGAAAATAGGTTTTGTTAAAAATTGAACCAATGGCAACGAGGTAAGATACGCTAACGAGGATAGAAAATGTTTGTTAATGTGCGACCCAAATGTTTTGATCGAATCAGATCATAAAATAAATGAATTGAGGAAAATCATGTTAGCCAATGAAATATGGGCAATTGTGACTACTGACAATGAGAAAAGTAGCCAAAAGTGTAAAAAATATTTTCATAAAAATTCGATTGAAGAAAAGTTTTTTAATAAAAAGTAAATGAAAAAATAAGTAAATTTATTATTGAGTGAATTTGAAAATTTTTATATATTACTTTTCAAAAAAACCGTATGATAAATACACTAAACTTTTTTGTATTTTTGTGTGAATTAGTTAGTTTTCATACATTACTTTTACGACAATTTAATTTTAATGCAAATAAGTTGGATATGCACACGTTCTATTGGATCATTTGCACAATACAATACTGACTAATTATCGTACCCACTTGAGCATCACATAGAGCGCCACATTAAACAACGTCGGTTAAAGTTTTACAACAACAAACGTGTTGGTGACAGAACCATCACTTCATTAGTTCCGACTTTGCATAGCGTTTCGAATTCCCATACGAGGAGGTTGTTGGATGAGAATTGAACTTGGAGGTATAAACCAATTTTTTTGGCTAGAGACCGCTTTCTTTTGACGACATCCGTGTTCACAGAAATTGGCGAGGCGATCTTCTTTAGGGTTGACGCCGGTTGACCGAGTCACAATTTTAACCGGCCACATATGGTAAATAAGCATCTTGGATGTAAGCTAGCATCCATTCACTGAACGGGAATCCAGCGAAAGCCCAGATATACCACTGTACAATCGGTCCTGGCTGTTATTAATTTGGATGTCTGTTGGCACTTAGACCAGGATGCACCACATGAAGGATGAACAGTTAGCAATATCACCATTATTGGAAATTGTGACTTTATTAGCATTAATCAAATCCTCGGAATCATTAGCATCCCAGAATGTTTGGAATAATGAATGATATAAGGTATTATATATTTTCAATAGGATTTTTGTTGGTGCATTTACTGGAATTGTCAGATTTACTTTTAAACTTTTAAGCCAACCACTAGCAATGGAAAGCTGTTTCATTTTTATTTGGAATGATCGGTAATGCGTACCTTTTAAATGTTACATGGACCCCATTCTTATTCTCGTTTTAGATTATAGCCTTAGCTACTTATCTACGGGTGGTTAAAACAGACTCTACAAATGTATTATTTATAGCGAATCGGATTACAATGCTTGTTGTTCAATGACTTTGAATACTGTGCGTTACTACCGCTAAAGCATAAGTAAATGGTCCTTTGGCCGGCACTCCATTATGGAAACAATGGCAAAGTCGTTGGACAGAAATATCTCTACACGCCTCCGAAAACCGTGATCAATGGAAGGGCATTATACAGAATGCTATGTGGAATTGGAATTAATAAAGAGGTGGCTTTGCTATCAACATTTGTTGTTGTCCTGGCATACTGCACTCATTAGACAGCTTACATGGTACGGTTTAATTATATTTATTATGGAGTTTTTTTAGGATGATATTAGAATTGGCAAGCATACGCAATAATCATAAATCGACTTAGTTTGAGAAGATCGATAAAAAGGTTATTTTAATTATTGATAGTTTATATCGGTCAAATTACAATTGTATTTCGTCTATAGTGCCGGGGTGGTCTAGCGATACAGCGCTCGAATTTGTACCCAGGTGGGCATGGGTTCGAATCCCACCACCGACACTAAAATGAGCGCCCACGTTCGGCTTCGCTAAAATGTCCACTGCTGAAAGATGTTTCTGGTGCAAACATTCAAAGTAATAAACATTAAAAAAAAAATTAAAATTATGTGGCTACTTGTTTTTACTATAACAATTATAATGTGTTTTATTAATTTTTAATTTAATCGTGGAACGTTTTTCATTTTGGAGAGTAGTGGATTATTTAAAAAAAAAGTATTTAACATCGAAAATATGTGACCACGGTGTTAGTTTGGATAAGGACATCTATTTTCGATAGAATCAAATTCTCATTTTAATTTAAGTTTGAAATTGGTTTATTAAATCTAGTTATATTTATCAATTTTCGTCTAAATGCATACGGTTAACGTGTTTATATTGATTGTCTTTTCAACATAATATGATCTATACTCTAATTGATTTAGCTACCTGAAGGTTCAATGATGCGAAATTTCATCCTTGCCAAACACCAAAATCAATTGGAACTTTTGGAATCGTGGCCCAAACTGACTGACAAAATTGTTCGTTTGTTTTATTTGAAACTGACTAGTGTTCAAACTGTGCGTTTGGCACTGTGCTTTTGCATTTCCAACGTGGCTTCGCCCCTTGAGCTAATTCAAGGTCAAAGTTTGTTTGGTTTGTCCAAAGGTTTCGATCATTCGTTTGGTACACAAGTGGCTATTGAACGAGCTATCCTTATTCACAGTGAGTGCGTTTTGTCGGTTCCTGCACTGAAGCTTTCAAGTTACACAAACATCACGTTTGGCAATGAATTTACATAAAGAATTAGAAATTTTAGTAGGGAATAGGTTTGAGTTGTCAATACAATTTCAAATTATTTACTCCAGATACAATTTCAGCATGGGAAGGTTGCTGCTTTAAAAGTGCACACGTAGTAATAAACGTTATTTGCAAACTATATTTAAAACTTGTTTCATTATATCCGAGCCACTTGTTCTACAGCTATTTTAACACTGACAAACATTGTAAAAATTTAATGAGTCCTTTTTTATGACCGAACAAAAATTTCGAAATTGTCTATATACTTTTTATTTGTTGACTTTTATTTTTTGTATCAACGTCACATTTTTTCATTCATTGACATTTTCAAATTAATTATTTTTATGACAAGGGTGTTAAATAATACTTTTTTTATAACATACACAATTTAAAGAATATTGATAACATTTATATTTTTACCAATGATGGTCTTTATAATTAATGTTTACCATATAGACAAGAAAATACGTTTGAAAATTTAGCAATTTTATTATTTATTGATGTATTTCTATATATAAATTAGTAATGCAACAAACCAAACTATTTTTTATTATAGGGCTGTATGTTACATTTGTGAGTGTTGGTAGCTGTAACACAAATTTACGTTATACATTGGACTACAAACTATATTTATTTTGTCGTATCTTCATTCAGCATATGATTATTAAATAAATAATGGGAATATGCATGTGGCAAATTGATTTATTGGTAAAATCTATGCTCTCCAGGTTAATGAATTTGAATTCAAACTCTTCAATGTTGCCTTCCATGAGGACAATCTAACATTATATATATATATATATATATATATATATATATATATATATATATATATATATATATATATATATATATATATATATATTATTATTATTATTATTACAAAACCCTTTTGCTTTAAAAAAAGCATGGGGCAATAAGATAACAATTACAGCAAAAATTAACATCAAAGTCTTGTAATTCAAAGAGAACATGAGAAATCGAAGATTGAGCTTCTTTTCACTCAATTTTCACTCATTTGTGTAACTCTGTCATCGAGATACGTGCGATTACTTCTTTGCTGTTGTTTGCCGGAATGGCGTCCTCTTATTGTTTCCGTAGCAGTATGAATTTTTTACAGAGGCCAGGTTGCTAACCTTGCGCTCGAACCCTCCTCCTTTATCCAGGCTTGGGACTGGCTAGATTGAATCATTTTTGATCCAAACTAGGCAGAGTTTATATATATATAATTTTATGTTTACTACCTTAATTTTTTAACAAGAAGCGCATTTTTCAGCAGTGGACATTTTAGAGAAGCCAAATGTGGGTCTGCATATTATTCCGGTGGTGGAGATCGAACATATGCCCACACAGGTTCGAATCGAGTACTGTACCGCCATATATATGGAGAGACAGGCCACTGATGGAGCAGTCGGTTTTTCTTCAAATTCAAGTTGATCGAGATAGGTCCCGATGGACACAATGTGTTTAAAGGGCCATCGATGTCAATTTGATTGTATTTCCATTTTTGTTACAGACGACGTCTTTTGGTTGGACGAATGCTCCATGATCCAAGTGGATCCAATGAACGCAGTGAATTCGAATTTGGTGCGCGATATTGAAAGCGTCCGATTGACTATGCGATCCGAAGCCGATTGGGTCAAATTGCACTTGAATCAATTTGTTTGTTTGAGCGGTAGGTTGCTTTCTAAACGAAAGCGGTTGGATGAACCGAAGCAAATGTGGCTGGCGGTTAAATGATTGCACTCTTTTTTCGACTCAACTCGGACATTCTAAATGATATTGCAGTTTTTGAAACGTCATCTTAATACATAATTTGTAGTTCATTTTGTGTAAATTTTGGCTTATATACTAAGTAATGTGTGCTCAGTAATAATTTGTAATTTATTTTCAGCCAAAACATATTTTTGAAGCATACAAGGCCCTCAATGCTCTGATTTGTTTCCAAGAAGCTGTAGTGGATAACACCGGTTGCTGACCATCAAACTGTCATCATAATCTTTTTTCCATTATGACTATAAAACTAGTTGTGGTGTTGGTTTTTTACTGATGGATGCCTTTTCTATCCAGGTTTGTGGCTGGCTAGATCGGTTTATTTCTGATCCTCTCTAGGCTAACTTTTATCGTTGCTCACAAGTGACAATTCGGTCAAGAAAGGGATCATTGGTGTTACGCACACAAAGCATTGAGCAGACTTCAAATCTCCCAAGCTTTTGATTCTTATTGAGCTCAAAAATATTTTTTAGCTGAAAATAAATTACAAATTATTACTGAGCACACATTACTTAGTATGTAAACCAAAATCTACCCAAAATTAACTACAAATGATATATTATAATGACGTTTCAAAACCCAGTACTTCAAATGGCCATTATTTTTTGTAACGACCTATTATATATATATATATATATTGATTTTTTCTATTATCTATTTGTTTGTTATTGCTTCAATGTTTTTGATAGACCACGTTTATAGGAGTGGACATTTGGAAGAAGCAAACGATGACCCGCATTTAGTGATTGGGTGGTGGGACTCGAACTCATGTCTATCGAATCGGGCGCTTTAACCACTTCTGCCAACCCATGGAAAGTTGAATCAACTTTGTTGTTATCGAAATTGTTTTTAAGTTCGTAATTGTTGCAACAGCTGTTCTTTCTTTTATGAAGGGTTGCTGTTTCTAGTCACTTTTTTCCATTATGACTATAAAACTAGTTGTGGTGTTGGTTTTTTACTGATGGATGCCTTTTCTATCCAGGTTTGTGGCTGGCTAGATCGGTTTATTTCTGATCCTCTCTAGGCTAACTTTTATCGTTGCTATAATGACATAGATACTAATAATAATAATGATAATAATAATAATAATAATAAAATTTTTGACTTTTATTCATTAAAAAACATTTACATTGAGTGTTATTTTTTTATTGTAAATAATATATTAAAAGTTGTTTAACAGCTTACACATTAAATTAAACCTTTGTACGCAAAGTCGTTTAATAAAAAAAATAGTTAATTTCAAAGTACATTTATCTTCAATTTTTAATAGAGTGTTTTTAGAAAGAACATTGTAAATTACGGGCTACAATAGAATTGTGCTAAACGTTATTCCTCCTCCAGATAAAAAACAGCATTGATTATGGCATAAGTGGTTAAGTCGTTAGACTTGTACCCTAACGATTTGGAGTTCAGTCCTATTATACTAACTGTACGAGTCATCACAATAGCTTTCGCTAATTATATCTCTACCCAAAGTATGTTTAAGTAGTTAAAATGCTAAAACACAACCGTGTCTTGTTGTTCAAGGTGTTATTACCCAAGTTCACATTTCTCGGTCGCATGTCTGGCCTACATGTTCCCAGTGCTTGAGTGCCACTTTTGACATGCCTTGTGCATTGCCACCAAGGTCGGCTCAACAGCGACCCAAATTGAAATGTAGTCGGTGTGGCGCAATTTTGGACAATCCGACGCATCAAGTCGAAGTGCAAATTTCTCTCAAATTGACTTCGGATGCACCTTTGAAAACGATGAAACAATTGGTGTTGAAACAGCCCACCTTTATTTTGGGATGTCCAGTATTGGTCAATGTGAGCATTGTGTGTGTGTGTGTGTTTATTTTTTGTTATCACCATGATTGTTGTCGTTGTTTGACGAATACACACAACATTTGGCATAGTTGTAATTAAAAGTACAGAAAGGCGTACAGTTATGTAACAATTACAAAAACATGGACAAGTTAATAAATACTTTACTTTTACAAACACTAATTTACGGTCAACTCGACCGTAGCTGTTCCCACGTCCGGTTGGCAATCTGGCCTCTGTAAAAAATTAATATTACTATAGAAATGACAAGAGGACATTGTCATTTTACTAAACTACTACAAAGAAGCGAAATCAGCACGGATTCTGATGACGCGGTTGGACAAAATTCAAATAGAATTTCAGTCTGACAAGCACGTTTTTCAAAATCGAAAATTTCATCTACAATCATATAGAACAATCTTGTTGATATGCGCTCTTTAGAGCGACAAGGCTCTGAAATAATGAACAAAATAATAATCAAATTCTCCGAATAACAAACAGTCAATCAATTTTTTTTAAAGTAAGGTATAAACTGAAAATTTCATCAACTTGATATGTTTGGAAGAAAAAACTAAAATGAAATCAAATTATTATAATGAACGTTTTGTAGAAATATGTCAATCGATGTTTTAAGGATTGATACAGTTTATTTTGTGACATTTTCTGATTTTCTTCTATTTTTTCTCCATCCATTTACTATGGCAAAGTTAGCCTGTTTGTTGTTATTTACAGGATATGGATGACAGTTGTCGTTCAAAAATTTTTGAACAATGTATTACCTGCTGATTTGTTTATAATGATTATAATCCATTTTTTTAAAACACCGAAATGTTTAGTCAACAGACTATTATAAAAACTTTAGTGTTTATTGGTTAAAATAGTTAATTTGATCGATGCATTGTGGTAATAAAGATGTGCCTTTTTAATTTCAGATAACATCCATGAGATTGGCCAAAGTTTTGGGCATTTCGCAACATAATTTGGCCAAAGTAAGGAAGGATTGTTATTTGAAATACTTGCATGTATAATGTTGCATAAATTGTTACAAAAAGTGTTGTTAATTGAGGGATAGTTTGTAAAAAAATTGTTTATGTAAGTTATGAAACTGTAATTTTCCAAATGCAAAGAATGTGGGATGTTAATGGCAATATTCCTGACTGTTCCTCCTCTACGTGGTGCATTCTGGAGTAGGTGCTCATATGCATCTAAACTAATAACGGCATGGACCGAATGCACAGCGGTACAACTGGGCTTCCGATTTGGCAGATGGGTACGAGTTGATAAGCATAACAAAGAAGTTTCTTTCCCAACAGATAGCATCTTTAAAACGGTGCAACTGACGAGGTCGTTTGATTTTTTGTCAGGATGATCTACCTTAGTCTAAAAGCTACATATGGTATATGTATATCTTAGGATTTCTTTTAAGTATTCTTGATAAACGGTTGTAACCATCCGCCAAGGCGAAACCTAGTTATACCGCTGTGCACACGATCCCTGCTGTGTTATTCTGTGCGCTTGTGTGCACCCAATCCACGTGGAAGTAACAATAATTGATATCACTATAGTTTGAAATTGAGACTTTATAAGCATGATTCAAATCCTCATGATTATTAGTATTCCATTGGTGACACAGTTGATAGATTCAATTGAAGTTCGTTTAATGCGGTTGAATATATTTGCAGCTAGACTCGTATTCTAGTAGGTAGGGGGCGTTTTATTCTACTGACGGATTTTTGTTTGGCCGCACCATTAAATGTCTATTTACTGCGCATTCGGATGTTTTTGGTTGAGAGGTAATTTGTGAAAATGGCAACAATCGAGAGGTAACAACAACGCTATTATTGTGCCGGGGTGGTCTAGCGGTACAGCTCTCGAATTTGGACCTCGGTGGACATGGGTTCGAATCCCATCGCTAGCACTAAAATGTGGCCTCACGCGTTCGGTTTCACTAAAATGTCCCCACTGCTGAAAGGTGTTTCTTGTGCAAGCATTCAAAGTAGCAAACATAAGATAATAATAAATAAATAAATAATTAGACGACTGCCTATTGGAAATTGTTTTATTTCCTATTTAAATACTTTTTAGATTATCTACAATATGGATACTTGGTTTTATTTATGTTTTGTTTGTTATTTTGAATTATTCCGAGCATTTTTTATTTATTTATTTGACGAATGCGTGGACGTTTCTATTTAATACAAAGCGATTGAATTTCATTTACACGTGAAGTACTTGATAGCATGTTGGTTTGTGAAAAGTATCAACAAAATTATGCCTATTTGGTAATTAGATATATGTACTCAAGGTTTGAGAAGGGAATTGCTATATTTTACGTCCACAATTGAGGCATAATTTTTTTTAAATTATTTTCTCTTGTACTGTAAAAAAATATTGTATTGTTCATATGTATGGTTGTCTTTTTTTATTGAAAGAAATCAATTATGCGGTTATTCACAATGGTACGAATGTAGATGATAGCGAAATCGAATTATTTAGCTAATCCAATGTACAGTAGGGAGGGGGCCTACGAATCGTTACTAGGGGTGGTCTAGCGATACAGCGGTCGAATTTGGACCTTGGTGGGCATGGTTTCGAGTCCCACTACCGACACTAAAATGTGGGCCGACGTTCGGCTTCGCTAAAATGTATACTGCTGAAAGATGTTTCCTGTAAAACATTCAAAGTAGCAAACATCAAATAAAAATAATTAATAAATTATAGCCCAAACATTTCTATTTTTGTTTTGATGATAAGTGGGTTTTGCAACCAAGTAAATATTTTGCAATAGGTTAATTAGTCACAATTAGTTATAATAATTTTTTTCATTATTAACACAATTATTTGTGACATTGGGGCTTTTGAATAGACAGTATTTGAAATTTCTGTCGATCGATAGTTTATTTAAGTTTTTTATGAAAATTGCATGAAGTAAAATGATTAAGCAACTAATTGTAAACAAAATTATCATTTCTTTATTTAAATGCAAGTGTTGACATAAACACATGCAACCTAAAATGTTAATATGTAATAAATTAATCAATCAAAATATTTTTTTGTAATAAAATATTGCAAATAACTTTTTATATGAAAAATTTAAAAAAAATAATGTTATACTTTAAAATTGATAGTTTATTTTATTAACCTGTCATCCATTTTAACCTACTTTTTAATAAATTTTCAATTATTCAACTGAAATATCAAGATAAATAGCGAATTATTAAAAACAACCAAACGAACGCAATATATAATTGATTAGTTTAAACAGTTGTATATGCAATTTAAAAAACAACAAGTACATTTTAAGTATGCATTTTTAAACAATTGCAACTTCACGTACAATATGAACTAAATAAATTTTAATTTATTATTTAATGTATAAAGAATATGTTTAAAAATTGTAAAATTGCTTATTTTATGGACTTTAAAAAAAATAGTTAATTGTAAGTTGGAAATCAAGGAAAGCTGTACTAACTTCATAAAATAGAAAAAGATTTGAACGTCTAACACACAATGTGTAATTTATATTTCTTGTTGTCATGCATCTTGGGATATTTTTAATAATACAACGGTTTTTTATTTGTCCAAAAATGTTGTTTACGTGTGCCTCGATGGCTGGAGCGGTGGTAGAGCGGCCGACCTCGTTTGGTTTTGCTGAAAATGTCCACACGGCGAAAAATGGGTTTTGTTTTGTTTCAAACATTGAAGCAATAAAGTTTGTCAAGTTACAATATGGAACTACTTGAATAGAGTTTTTTTATATAATTTGAATTGATATTGTTTTGAGAATGTTTGAACAAAATTTCGATGTGTCGAATGTATTGAGCTAATGTTATGCATGCTTATCATTGATAGTGCATTGCTATTGACAATAACCCCTTTACCTACTGTACACTGGGTTTTTCCTTGACTTTAGTAATTTTCAGGATGGACGGAGTTTTTGGTATTACAATTATTGGAACTTGAGAGTAAATAGAAATGTTACTGTTTTCCAATTTTGTTGCTGTTACATTATTAGCATTCTTGTGTTCAGTATAATTTACTTATATCTTAATACTCAATTACAAATAATCGTAGTATTGCTTTACCATTTATAGAGTGGCATGTTAGATCCACGCGACATTATTGGACGCCAATTGGATGATTTATGGGCCATCGTTATTCACGTCGAAATGGATCATTTAAATCAAAATTCGACCTGTTTTGGTTTGAAAAAGGTTCACTTTTTGGAATTCGATCATAGTAACAGTTAACATGCACATAGCAAACTAGTTTTTTGTACAGAAGTGGTTATATGTTCGATCCATATGCATTTTCAACACATTTATTTTCAATAATAATACAAATTGACAATTTTGATTTTTTTCAAATACGCAATTACTAATATTGCATTTCTAAGAAGAATTTAAGAAATTAAGTGTGTAGGTTGCCTATTTAATGCTAAATGAAAATATTGATGGACAGAAACTGACATTTAAAATTTTGTACATTGCTGCAAACACGGTATTATATATTTGTACGTTTTTTACTGGCCAAATGTTTTACGGCCAACATTTTTCAGCACATGGACATTTAGCGAAGTTAAACGGAGGTCCGCATTTTGTGACAGTGGTAGGATTTGACCTTGAGTTTCACAATTAGTATGATACCAAGTCTGCCACTCTAGCAATGGATGGTGGATTGTAGATATATTTGAGGTCTTATGAATGTATCTGTATGAGGTTTGGAGTTTTACTGCCAGTAGGCAATGCAGGACTTCATTTGGAGTTGCCTAATATTTATTCGCTAAGATAGGTTGCCTATCAAATATTCAATTAACAAACTCCCTAGAGTAGAGTTAACTTGGAAACCGTTACTAAACACACACACATGCTGATTGATGTTTGTTACCGAATAAAAACTAAATGAAAATTTGTTTTGATATTTGTGAAACGTAATTATTTTAAACAACTACATATTATTTTTGAGTATTTTTGTGCTTCACAGTCAAACATGCAAATACGTTTTTACCACATACGTCATACGAACAATTTATTCGTTGTATTTCATCTTGAATTTAAAAAGAAAGTTTATGTTATACAATACGTACTATACATGTATTAAAAAAAATTTTTTTCGATTTTAGCGAACAAAATATGTACATTTTTTTTCAAAAAGCTAAATTAGGTTTAGTTCAAACAATTTTCTTAGTTGCAGTACACCGCTAATTATGTGCTTGTAATATTTTATAATTTACAAAAAACGTAGTTATTATGTTCTATTAATGTATTATGTAAACATCAAACTGTTTTTTTAAGTCAAACAATACCAAAGTTTTTTTTGGAAATTAAGCAAATGTGTATTTGAAAAAATATTGAAATAGACAATTGGATTATTTTTTACAATTGATTTATTAACGTATTAATAAAAGTGTTTCGGTTTTTATCAATTTTATACATACAGTTTTTAATATTTTTTCAATGTGTACACATTGAAAATATTAGGTGTAGAAGTTATACAATTATATACATATATCACATTGTAAAAAAGGATTTTAGTTTGTATATGTAAAACAACAAAAGAAGGGAATGTGTAATTATAAACCGTGCAAAAATTAATTACGGTACTTCATATGTATTAAGTTTAAATGTCGAAATATGTTACATGCGTTGTGTTTTACATTTTGATATGGCGAGTTATGTGAGTTATGAGTCCTAGAAACGTTTGGTTCTAGATTGGGCAGTTGATAAATCAAACCGCCGTGACTGTTATTTTTCTCTCTTTAAGTAAATCCATCAATATGGAAGCACATTGCAGAACCAATTGATGGTACATTTGATTCTTTGCTAAATGTCTACTGCTGAAAATGTTTTCTCGTTAAACATTCAAAGTAGCAAAAATAAATAATTAAAATTAACTTAGTCAATTTGCAGATACTGTTTGAGAGATTATTTATTTGTTTTTTTTATTCCCAATAGAATTTGAAGTTGACATTATGATTGAAACTTATGCATAATTTATGAGACCAGTAGTAATTTCGATTGCCTGGATATAATTCAGACTAATTAAGTAATATTTCTAAAAATCTAAATTTTGACTTTTTGTATTATTTAATCAACACACTAAAGCCATTAGCATTACATTTGATTTATAAGATTTGAAACATTAATATTTTTAGAGCCATGAAAGTGGATATAATAAATTACTAAATGTAACACAAAACAAATACTTCATTTGATAAGGTGCATTTTAAAAATGCTTTAATGCAAATAGGTGCACATTTTTGTATTTAAAATGAGATGAAAGTTATGTTTTAAAAACTTTGATATTTGTATTTGTTTTTAAATTTTAATTTTTATTACCTCAAATGTTTTGCATGAAATATATTTCAGCAGTGAATATTTTAACGAAGCCAAACGTGGAACCCCGTATGGTACGGTGGTGGGGATCAAATCCATGATTACCCAGTTTCGAATTGAGCGTTTTACCATGATTATTATGCTCCATTGCATTTGTGGGTGTTGGGGGTATTAACAAAAGTTGTTTATTGTGCAATCTATTTTGAACAACTTTCTAATTAGATTTCCAAATGCATCTGAAGAGTCTATTTAGGTTTGTTTATTGTCACAATATTTTGGCCATAAAGGATTATTTGTGAAACACCGATCGATAAATTAATTGTCCTATACGAGCGTGGCACAGTGCAAAATTCATGCTTTATTTTGATTTCTACCAGATGTGGCTTTTGTCATTCGTAATTGTTCCAAATTAAGATTGAAGTGTTTTTTACATATATTTTGAATTCGATAATTTTGTCACTGCATTTATTAATAGATGTATATTTTAACAGTTTGAGGGTTGTTTATCCTAACCTAGAGGGTTGTACTACTGATAATAAGTATAAACAGAATAAGATTTAATAAAAAATCAGACTAATTGTGTGTTTAAATGAACTCCGCCTAGTTTGGATCAGAAATGATTTAATCTAGCCAGTCCCAAGCCTGGATAAAGGAGGAGGGTTTGAGCGCAAGGTTAGCAACCTGGCCTCTGTAAAAAATTCATACTGCTACGGAAACAATAAGAGGACGCCATTCCGGAAAACAACAGCAAAGAAGTAATCGCACGTATCTCGATGACAGAGTTACACAAATGACAGGGTTGAGTGAAAGCCGAAAAGAAGCTCAATCTTCGATTTCTCATGTTCTCTTTGAATTACAAGACTGATGTTAATTTTTGCTGTAATTGTTATCTTATTGCCCCATGCTTTTTTTTTAAAGCAAAAGGGTTTTGTAATAATAATGTAAATGTGTTTAAATGAGTAATTGATTTGATAATTGATGTGTTCACACATCTGTGAATTATATTTATTACGTAAATTTACGTAACAGCATTTATTTAAAATAATTATTTTTGTTTTGTGCTTTCAAATTATACAAGTTTATAATTGTTTAATGTAAATACTTGTATTAATACAAAAAGTATTATGTGCTGAAATAGACATTTGAAAATTGCCATAAAAAGTACCGGTTTTTTGTTTTCCCCAAACGGTACATTTTTCGAAGTTGAGGGTTAATATTATTTGCATTATAAATTAACAAAATTAATTAATAAGGCAAATTTTTAAAATTATAAATGTAAAGAAAACAATTTTTTATTTAAAAATAAGTTTACATGACTACACACAGTTTATAAATTATATATACATATATATACGCAAGTAAGTTTAATTAACTATTTATTCACAGTTTTTTAACAAATTAACTTTGAACATCATTTTCAGAATGTTGTCAGTTATTGAAATGTAAAATCAAAAATAGGATTTCAACTGCCAAAAGTTACAAACAAATCACAAACGATTACATTTATTGTAATTATTAAAAAGCTCTATTGAAAGTAAAGTTACGAGCTGTTTATAGAACTTTGTCTATAAGACAACTTTTAAAACAACTTCAATTTTATACAATAGAAGTTAAAAATCAAATGAAATTAATATTTGCAAAATTATTTGTATTATACAGTTAAAACAAATAAAACCTGACGATTTTAAACTGAGAACAACTTGATTGGCATATATATATATATATATATATATATATATATATATATATTAGAATTGATCAGATTTACTATACATAATAAATTTACAGGTCGAAGGTCGTCTACCCGTAGCTCAGTGGTTTAAGGCGCTGGCCTGACACCAGATAGGGCGTGGGTTCAAGTAAAAAAACTTGAAAGGTATGCGCTGCTGATGATTCCAAATAAGGATGAAACAGCAGTACAGTGCTCCTGGTTAAATGGAAAACCTAGTAAATTTATTATTCAAGTGAATCTGACAATATTAATATAACATTTCTAAAAACATATAATTCCTTAAAATCCCATTGTTAATTATATTAACCTACTTTAATATTTAAGAATATTTACGACTTTTTACTTATTTTAGGCATATGTACTACTTACTAATAGATACACTAGATAAAATTTTATCTCTCTCTCTCTCTCTATATATATATATATATATATATATATATATATATATATATATATATCATAGTAGGCACATCAACATTTTACTAAAAAGATCCTTAAACATTACTTTAGCTATACTAATAATTAAAACAACCAAAATAAATTTATATTACAAATAGCATTACCAGATTGTCGCTTAGACAAAAAAACCAGAATACACGCATTTCGACAAGATAAAATTACTACTGCAATATTTACTTAAAAATAAATGATATAAAATATGTACATTTATGGATAATAGTGGTTCAAAGAATAACCATGGCTTTCATAACTTCTTGTAAACCTTTTGGATAGAAATCAATCGAATTACTGATGAAATCTTGTCTAATTCTATTTTTCAACATTTAATCAATTTTTTCTTTGAGTGTCACTTGATTTTCTATCCGATTCAATTGCATTAAGGTCCGGGCTGTATGGAGGTAGTTAAATAAAGCTCAGGTTTTTGCTATTTAGAGAATCATTAGTCTAAACAATAAAAAATGCATTAAATTTTAAATTATCATTAAAAGCACTTTACCTTTTTCAACGTACGCACTAGATGCCTTAAAGCATTGTGTTGCAGTTCAATCGTGAGAATTTTTTTGAAAATGATTATAAATTTTTGGGCTGTTTAAGTGGCTACTTTTTTTACTCTATTTTGGCAGTTGTTCAAAGTTAATTCCATAATATCCATGAAGACATGATGAATGAGCAACCTTTTTAACAATGCAATTGTAGTTCTGAGGAAAATTGGCATTATAAATAACCGTAGGTTGTACTGTCCATGATTCGTACTTTAAATCATTCTCGTCAGTAAAGAAATCAGTTGCCAAATATAAACTGAACGGTTTTCATAGATTTTTGCACATTCTACACGTCTTTTTTATGTTATGCTGTTAAAGAAACTTTTATTGTTTTAATTATTTAGTATTGCTAAAGTGCTGTTGATCTAGTTAATATGCTTACATGATGTGAGGAAAGTCAATCAATTTCAATGTGCCTATTTTGACAGGGCTCATTTTAGCCGCTGCATATATATATATATATATATATACGCCTAAGGGCATTTTGGCATATTCCTACCATTATATGAGTGTGTTGTAAATTATGATCCTTAGATGGCTGTTTGTAGTGTCCGTGTTTTCAAGACTACATTTGTGTAGAGTGTAAAAAATTGAAAACTTAATTTTTTTAGAAGGTGTAATTCAATTAATTACGATAACATGTGATTGAACATCTCAACAAATTTCAACTATTTTAACGACAAGCAATTAGATTCTATTTTGATTGTTTATATTATATATTATTATATTATACAAAACCCCTTTGCTTTAAAAATAAGCATGGGGTAATAAGATAACAATTACAGCAAAACAACAACAAAGTCTCGTTGGTATTGAAGATTCTGCAAATCGAAGATTGAGCTTTCTTTCGGCTTTCACTCAATCCTGTCATCTGTATCGTTCTGTCATTCAGATACATGCGATTACTTCTTTGCCGTTGTTTGTTAGAATGGCGTCCTCTTGATTGTTTTCGTAGCAGTATAAATTTTTTACAGAGGCCAGGTTGCTAACCTTGAGCACTCAAACCCTTCTCCTTTATCCAGGCTTGGGACTGGCTAAATTGAATAATTTCTGGTCCAAACTAGGCGGAGTTTTTGTGGTCTAAACTAGTTTAAATTAATCCAAATTATTAGGCAAACAAACATTTTACTTCAAATCATTAATCAAGGAAATTATGGTGTTTCAAAATATGTTTGTTACAATTATTCTAATAATTTAAAAAAATTAAATCAACTTTGCATACATTCTAGATAAAAATTACGTTAGTTTTGTTATTGTTTCTTTGCTAAAGTTGATCCGTACCATTGTTGGGTTGGTTGAACCGACAATTAACGCTTTCATTAAAAGCCAAATTGTAGAAAGCTAATTGATGTTTTAATTTATTTTTTATGTTTATTACTTTGAATGTTTTACAAGAAACCTCTTTCAGCAGTAGACATTTTAGCGAAGCCGAACGTGGACCCGCATTTTAGTGCCGGTAGTGGGATTCGAAACCATGTCAACCAAGGTCCAAATTCGAGCGTTGTACCGTTAGACCACCCCGGCATAAATTAATTATGGAACAGTTAATGGAATGGTTAATTTATATTTAAAAGACATTATTTTGCAAAACAAATAAGTATTTGTTTTTCAAGTGATAAAGCGGTTAACCTTTATCAATTTTGCAATTGTTTATTTATGGTATTAATAGTAGAAAATCAATTAATTTTTGTTAAAACGGACAGATAGGAAAACACTGAATCATATTTTCAATGTTTTTTAAATACAATATTTTTAGAGCGTTTATAACAATAATTAATTAATATTTAAAAAAGTAAATTATTAGGTTCTATAGTAATAAAAACAAAATGTTTATAATTTTATTTTTCTTTGAACGTAAAAATTGCTAAAATATAGCAGCATGTTTGAGTATAGAAGCTGAGCAAGAAAATAGTTTTTCAATATTTATTTTCTTCTAGTAGGTATATTAAAACACAATTTTGGAAGATGTAAAATACAAAACATTGAAATCTCTACATTGTAAAAATATTTGTTTGTATGAATTATTTTTAAATTACAAAATCGCATCGATATGTTATTTAATAAAGTAGGCAAGAATTGGTATTGTTCTTTTTGTACTTTAAAATTGTGTACTTTTAATAGATAAAACGTGTATAATTCAATGTTTAATTTTTACCATATCCGTTAGAAAAACGTTTACACAATTATATCTTTGTAAGATTAGTAACATCAATTATCGAAATAAACAGATTTTCAATAAAGCATTGTAATATGAACGTAAACGTATATTGATTATTTTTACTTTTCGTTTGATTATTAATTGTAACAGTTGATAATTAAAATGCCAATTACAATTATTATTATTATGGATGGAGTGAAAATGTTGAATTATGTTTAAATTAAAATTTAGTAATCTTTTAATTGTTAAAATTGTGACACAATTGAATAAATTTAACATTAACGTCACAGTAGGAAATAATTTTTTTAATTTTAAATTGTTGAAAATTAATACCTAAATGATTGACGGTTCAACAAATTACAGCAAGATAAAACAAGCCTAAATGTTTTTGAACACTAAATGAAAATATTTTTTATTAAACATTTGATCTATCTAGATTAATAAAACTCAACTAAACCTTTAAAAAATTTTGGTTTTATGTTTTAATTCAAATTAATCTTTATTTACTTGTTTTACTGTGTTAATTATTACTTTTTTGATTGCAAAATATGTTTTAATGTACCTAAAGTTAATATGCAGATTTAAAATCAATTTTTTACTGATAATATATTTAAAAGAGGTGACAAATTATTTTCTTGGTAAACATTTATTTTATTTTGATTGAACCATTTTCAAATTATGAAAGAAACAAGTTTTTAATAGTAAAACACCCACTAAATTGTATTTATTATTATTATTTAAAATTACTATTGTTTCAAGTATTTAAAGAAATTTAATATTTACATGTGTAATTTTTAGCTAGAAAATAAGTTATATTTGTGTTTAAAAATAAAATTATTTCATAAAAAACACAAACATACTTAGATATAATAATAATAATAATAATAATAATAATAATAATAATAATAATAATAATAATAATAATAATATTGAAAGATAAATTATTATAAATAGGTTTTTTAAAGCACATATAAATTATTGATATAAAAAACATTTCAACTATTTAATCTTTTAATCACGGTAGACTAGATATTGAATATTAACATAAATTATAAATGAACAATGATTTCAACATCGGTTTATTTGATTTATTGTATTTAAGTGGAAAACAAATTTGAAAAGATAACGTAATGCACCAAAAATAGACAAAGTAGATTTAAAACAAATAAAATCTGAGATTTTAAGCGTTACTCAAATTAGACTATTTATTGTAAAAATTATCATATATATATATATATATATATATATATATATATATAGGCATTTATATATTATTTAAAACTAAATTTAAACAGTTTAAATTTTAATTATGTTAATATTTTTCTGGAAAGTAATGTTTTTAATATATTAAAATGTATTTTATAATTAACTTCGTGCAAAAATAGCGTGTTCAATCGCGTGTTAATATGTCTTCTTATTTTACAACTTTTACCATGTTGCACAAAAAAAAGTTACTTAAATCTATATTTTAGGTTACAAAATTTTTAACTAAAAGCTCTATTTTTAAACAAATGTAAATTTTTATTTTTAATTAGCTTTACATTTATATTTGTTAAACCGAATAACTTTGTTTTAGTTTTGTCAAACGTTTCAATAAACTTTTATATTTCTATTATTTTTATACGACGTTCTCTAATGTTTACAGTACAAATAATTTAATTTTAAATTCCAAATATCAGATTTAGTGTCTTATTAAAAAAGATTGTTTTTATATAAAATAATGTTTTTCACTTGCAATGTTAATTAATATACACGGTAATAAATATTTTAATTAATTATTGAATCACAATATTTGCATTTTCAAAATTTAATTTTTTATATAAATATCTAAAATATAAACACTAAAAATATTTAAATAATTTAAACAATTTAAACATTTAATCAAACATGTAAATATAATTATATTATTAATAAGTAAATTATAAAAAAATTAATTTAAGTTTTATATTAATTTTAACTTTATCCCAGTTGGTTTTAAGCATGTGTTGAGAAAGAAAGAAAATTAAACTGTACAAATAACCACTTTTACAAAAATATACATTTATTGAAGAATAAATAAAATAAATATGCTATAACAATATACTTGAGTATAAAAAGAATTAACAAGCTACATAAAAATGCTAAAACTCTGTTTTAAACATTTGGAAAAAGAGTAATAAAAATAATATAAATGCCAAATTTTTAAATAAGCATTTTAGTACAAATAATTTTTATCTTTTAACAAGTGCTGGGCTGATCTGGCGGTACAGCGTCCAATTTGAATCCGGTGGATATATATTTAAATTCTACTAATGGCTCGTAAAGAGAACCCACGTTTGACTTTTCTAAACTTTCCATTGCTGATAGATGTTTTTCAATAAAAAAGGTTGTTATTATTATGTTATTAATTTAGTTTTTTTTCAGTATGTTTCCTGGAATTTATGATGTTATTTATCAATTAGACAGTTTTTTAATTTCTTAATGTTTAACCCTACTAATAATGCTACTACTCAGGCTGCCAGAGAATCTTCAAAATTTCATAAATATTTAAAATTCTTCATTTACATAAGTACATTATTTTCGTTATTCTTAATGTTATTGAGATATTAATATTGAATAAACTAAGATTCACAATAGTATAAAGTGGTGTTTGTTTATGTAAGCAATAATTTTATTTTAGAGTGTGTAGTTAATTAGTTAATATTGTTGCTAACATTTTATATTAAAGTAAATGTTTTATTAACTGCTTACTTAACCTACAAAAATAGATCTAATAATACGCCCAATAAACTTTATAATTCCCAATTAAGTTGTTAACTAGGTACTAAATTATTTTTTAAATTGAAAGTAGTTTACAAAATGTAATTCTATTGTTTCCATTCTAAGAGATAACAATAATCATAAACTAAATAGAATTGATTTATTTCTTTTCTCCTTTATTTTATGTCATCTCACATAGAGTTTCCTGTTTTGATCTTTACATAAATATGCTGATAATGTAGCATTAAACAGCATTAGAAAATAAAGAAAATATACTTTACATGTGCTCTTTAAATATTATTTAGTGTTTCCCACGTATTTGGTCTATTGCAATTGTTCTACTTTGTGTGGAATCATTTCCATAATCATTTATTAATTCAAATCCTTTTTTTATATTTTTTATTAGTTTTGTCTTTATAATTATTATATAATTTTATAACTTTTCATATTTTGAATTCTGCTTACATTAATGCGTAAAGTGTTTGTATATACTTAATAATGCTCTGAGTTTAAAATAATAAGTATCCGATATTTGTTCAGTGATAAAAAAATATTCAAGTTTAAATAAAAAACGTTAATTATAAAGTTAATAATAATTTTTTTGTGTGCATTAACATTTATAAAAATGCAACAATTATTTACACTTTAAAGGTTTAATAAACAATTAGAAAAACAATTAACTATGTAATTTTCTATACATTATTATTAGTTTAAATACCGCAAAAGAATATGTTAATATAAAAAATATCCTACTTAAAAATATATCAATTTATATTTTATATTTAAACTTACTGTTTTATCCAAATTTTACAAACTACAAAAACATCAACTAATAAATATTGTTGCAAATTCAAATTTTAACACGATTTATTTTTAAACTACCTTGATAATAAAAACGTTCGAACATAACGTACCATAAAGGCTATAAAACCTGGCAGTATGTAAAGACCTATATGATAAAGTTTTAGTAAAAGGTTCTTTCACTTGCTAAACCTGTAGTAACGTAGCAGCATTTAAAGAGACTCGGCAATTGGAATTAATTAGATTTACTATAAATAAGAAATTTAAAAATCCAAGGCTATTCACCCGTGGCTCAGTGGTTTAAGGCGCTGACCTAATACCAAATAGGGCGTGGGTTCAAGTTCATGTGTGTATTAAACTTAAAAGGTATGTGTGGCTGATGATTCCAAATAAAAATAAAACAGTTGTACAGTGTTGCTAGTTTACTTAAAAATTTTGTGGATTTATTATCCAAGTGAATTTAACAATTTGTAAAAAATGTCATTGTTTCGCATTGTATGTTATGCTGTTAGTAAATTTGTTATTAAAATCTTATTTATTCGATATTTTAACAAACATATTGGTCATGGTTGATAATGTTATAATTTAGGTATGCCTATACAAAAAACAAAGTAGATAACATTATAATCATAGTTATTAAACAACAGTGTAAAAACACAATTGTTTTTATTTTAGCTTGCGTTATGTTTTAATCAATTTTTAAGTAAACTAAATAAATTTAAATACAGTAAAATTGTTTTTTCAAACATCTAACATACAACATGGTTTTTTAAAATAAATGTAACTGTGGAATATTAAAATTGCATTTTAGTTTAAAATATATTACTATATTTTGTAAATAAAATTCTATTGCTTAAATTTATTAACATTAATTGATTATTTTGTAATTTTAAAAATACCAATATAATGTTTTTTTACATAAAAGCGTTTTTATAAATTTAAAGAATGTAAGCTTGTACAAAGTTCACTATACCTTATTTTAGTATGCAAATTATAAATTTTTTTAAATCAGCGCTATATTAACTATAAAACTAAGTGCTATAAATTATATATATATATATATATATATATATATATATATATATATATATATATACTGTTCAATTCCTTTTCTTTTCTTTTTTAAGCAAAATAATTAAGTTTCTAGAATTAACATGATTTGTCAATGTTCAGTTTAAAAAAACAATGTTTACATTAAGTACTTTTATGCAAATATATATTTTTGTTTATTTTATTTAAAATAAATTGATAACATAATTATGGCTTTTAAACAATTTTTGTTCCAAAAAAATGTTTACATTTATAAACAAGTAATTTACACAAAATTAAACATGATTGATTTAACCTTATGTTGCGATTTACAAATAATTTGTATTTTAAAACCAATTATTTCTTGTGTAATTAATTGACAAAAGGGTTGTGACTGAAGCAAAAAAATATATACAAAATGAATTTATCTCACAATTTACGTTTTCTATTAATTTTATTTGGAAAAACATTAATTACCTAAGATTAGTGTTTTATTAGCCACAAAATAAAATACCAAAAAATTTAAAAGTCGTTTAATTTAATTCTTATAAAGCATACCGCTGGCATTTGTTTGGCACAAATAATTACCCAACTTTTGGTAATTAAAAAATTAAAATTTATTTTTTATTGTACATATTACTGTAAAATAACTGAATTATTGTAAAGTATATTTTATGACTTAAAATGTAGTGTATTTTATTTTTTTCAAGTTACACATTAATTTTTTTGACAAACCAATAACATTTTTCCTTTTTTTGATAAAAACTCTATTATTTTTAAAAAGTAATTATATTTGTAAATATTTTAAAATAAAAATATTGTTTTCTTAACTTAATTTTAAATAATAATTAATATTTTTTAGTAAAATTATATATAATCTTTTCGATTCATTATTTTAAATGTACTAAACATTGTGCACAATTATAATTATAGCAACAATCCAAAAAAACATAATTAAAAAAAATAGTTAAGTTAAATATGAATTATTAAAAATAATTATTTAGTTAAATATTAATTATTAAAAAAAATTAATTAATTAATTACTTTTTAAATTTTTATTTTTTATTTTTAGTTACAAGGTTTATTTTTATGTTTAATAAGTACAATTTTTACATATTAAAATATTTAAAAAGTTTATTTTAAGGACATATATATATATATATATATATATATATATATATATATATATATATATATATAAATGTTTTCATTAACTCAAAAATATTATTTATAATTTTAAATATTTTTCTATATGTGGCATATACATATTCATTAAATGCATGAACGTTGTTAGCATGTTACTTAACAAGCATATTGCTGAATTTTGTACAAAAACATATTCCATTTTCTTACTTACACATAAAACTATTTAAAAATTTGCTTGGTATGTAAACATGTACATATATACACAATTTTTACTCATACATATATTTTATCTAAAAGAATATTTTAATTGAGTTGAAACGTTATTTATTTAGGGATAATATATTAAACAAATATAAACAAAATTTATAAAACAAATTTTGTAAATTAATTTTATAGATACATATAATTGTTTTTTTAATAAAAAAATATTATTTATTATTGCAATTTATTAATATTCTATGTTTTGTAATGCACGTATTTATTTAATTGAGTTTATTTAAGCATTCTTAATAGTAAGTTTTTAATGTTGATTATGTTAAAGTAACAAATTTAATAATTATTAAAAAATATGTTTAGCTTGAATTATTTTTTAATTGTAAATAACAATTATTTAAGATGTTTAGTTTATATATTGTTACAAATGTTTGTACAGTTTCAGTATTGTTTTACTGTGTTTAAAAAGACAAAATATTAAATATTAAAAATAAAATTATTAATTAATTGTATTTTATTCATATTTGCATTGATTAATTGTATGCACATAGATTTTTATTTAAATGTTTGCTTAAAAATTTTTAAAGTAAATACTAATTCAGAAAGGTAATTGCAGCAATTATTGAATTTGTTTTTTAAAAAAGAATTAAAAATTTATTGTTTTATTTTCCTAAAGTTTACAATTTTTTTATATACAAAACGGAATTTATAACAAAGTACTTAAACGTACAATATAATTGTTTAAAATAAAAAATATGTATTAAATGTTTTTAACATTAATGTAATTATTTGAACAACAGTAGTTAAATAAATGTTCAACTTGAGTTTGAAACAACTAAAACAAATTTTACTTGTAAATTTGTTATGGTAAACACAGTACTAATACTTCTAATTACGTTAAATCAAAATATTTATTACAAATTAAAATTAATATAAATTTGTACCTGATAGTTTTTAAATTGTTATTTACATTAATATGCAAATTATGCAAGGTAGTAATTTTAACCATAAAAAATGTACCATTTGTTTTAAAAGGTTAATAGAATTAGCGATACATCTTTAATAAAAATATTTTAATTATCAAACGTATATAAATAACTTAAAATTTTATTTGTACTTTTAATATAAACAGTTGTACTTGTAAATACAATAATAACTGTGTTATATTTGAGTAAACTAACGTTTTCTTTAATATTTTTAATAAAACAATCTTAAATTTAAATCTTAAATTTTTATTTAGTTGTCATTATTTAAAAAATGTTTGTTAAAATGCATGTTAATTAAAATATATAATACTGTGTTTGGTTCAGTTGTGCATTGTAATTATTTTTAAATGCGTATAGGTTTATTATGAATCACAAACTGAACATTTAAAGTTTATTTATAGTGCAAATTGTTTTCTTGTCCACACTTTTACTACAACAAAGGATACGTATAAAAGAATATTTTGCAATTAAGTACAACCAGTATCCAAAATAAATTTTTTAAACGGTTTTAGTGTGAACTGTGCAAAATGCTTCAGAACATTTGACAATTGTTGAAGCTAATGTTCCTGTAAGTACTGCAAATGTAACAATGTGTATTTTAATAAAACTTACAGTTTATTATGCGTTTTACTTATTTAGACTACAACAGCTTTGAATAGTAAAAAAGCTCACTTTTATTCAATTACCTCCGTACAACACAAATGTAATTTACGTTTTTTTAGTATTTTACAACGTGAGGTAAACCGCTTGGAAACTGACCTATTAATGGAAGAAATTATTAATCATGTCGTAAAATATTGTATTTTAAAGGATTATATTGGTATGTTAATAGGTTTATGGCCACAGCTGCTGGCAAAAATTAAAATAAACGTTAAAATCATTTGAATTATTGACATTATAAGATTTATTACTTTTATTCTTTATATTTGCGTAAATAAGACAACTTTTTTAAACAGTTATCTATGTTTGTTTTTAAGTTTTAATAATAATGATAATACGCTTTATTGCTAAAATTTTAATTAAAATTAACGTTAATGTTTTTTACTTGCATGCTATTTATTTAACAACCGCAAAAACAATAATATTTTTGTTTTTGTCTAGCGGTACAGCGCTTGAATTCGGACCTCGGTGGACATCGGAGTTCAAATCCCATCGCCGGCACTAAAATGTGGGGCCACGTTTGGTTTCGCTAAAATGTCTACTGCTGAAAAATGTTTTTTGTAAAACATTTAAAATAGCAAACATTTAAAAAAATTAATTAATTAATTATAATTAATAAAATAATTACTTTGCTAAACCAAAACTTTATTATGTTTAATTAAAACAAAAAGAAAGCATTTAAACCCTATTGACAGCGCTCCCAAGCTGCAACACATTTTTTAACATAGAAACACAAGCATTTTAAATAAGATCATGTTTACAAAGTTGGTACAAGATCAATTAAACGGCATTGTTAATTTTAATTTACAATAATTGTTGAGAATGTGTTTTATTATGTAACACAAAATAAAAATGTTCAACCTACATCTTTTAATCAAACTTTTAATTTTTTTAAACTAGTTAAATCGTAGAAGTAGGATAATACTAACTTTGTAATAATAAACATAATTGTATTTAAAATAATTTAAAAGCAACATTTTACAAAACTTTATTTTTATATAAAAAAAAACAATTAAAAACTTTTTAAATTAAATATATGTACCACATGTCTACAGGGGCTAAAATGGGACTTGTCAAAATTAGCACATTAAAATTGATTGACTTTCCTTACATTATTTAAGCATATTAGGCACATCGACATTGTACTAAAATAACTATTGAACATCACATTAGCAATACCAATATTCAAAACACTAAAAATATTTCCTTTTTATAAATAGCATTACCAAAGTTCCGCTTAGACCAAAAACCCAGAATTTACAATTTTTGACAACATAAAAATACTACTACATTATTTGCTTAAAAATAAATTATATTATGAAATGTATATATATATATATATATATATATATATATACAAAGCAGACATTACCAATTGTTCAAAGTAAATAATTTTAGACGATAGCCGTAGTTTTTTATAACTTCCTTTAACCGTTTTGGATAAGAATCGACCAAATTATTAATAAAATCTTGTGCCTTAATTTTCTCTCCGATTAACCTCTCGTTTAAGATAACTAAAAAAGTTTTTAATTACATTGAAGTCCGGGCTGTATAGAAACAATTGAAAAAGCTCAGTTTTTTGCTATTTAAAGAATTTTTGGTTTAAACAATAAAAAAATACGTTAATTTTTAGATTATAATAAAAAGCAAGTTACCTTTTTCGATGTATGCACCGGAGCATTATCTTGAACAACTACCAAATGCCCTGAAGCATTTTGTCGTAGTTCAGACTTGAAAAATTTGTTAAAAATATCTACAAATTCTGAGCTGTTTAGATAGCTATTTGTTTGGCTTTATTTTGGTAGTTGCCCGTACTTAATTCCAAAATATCCATAAAGACATAATGGATGTGCAACCTTTTTAGCAATGCATTTGCTATCTTGAGGAAAATCGGGACCACTGATGACCGTGGACTGTACTGCCCATGTTTAATATTTTAAAGCACACTTGTTTGTAAAAAACACCAATTTTTAAACACATAATAGACAGTTTTTATATGTTTTAGCAAATTCTACGCGTTTTCTTTTATGTTCTTATGTTTTCCTTAACTGCAGATTTTATTCGATTACGGATAAGTGAATATGAAAAATTTGGCATATTCTTTTTTGTGAAATTGTTGAATGGACTTCATTTTGTTTTTTTTTGGTTTAGTAATAATAAACGTATTATCTCGTTTACTTGTAGATGGTGCAGGTTTTGTTTCTGCTGTTCTTGGACGTGTATAATCCTTTAAAACTCGGTATACAGTCCTTGTACTTATTTAAAATAAATCCGCAATTTGTTCAATAATCAAACCAAAATAATGATTTTTTTGATTTGTTTGTAATTTTTAGCACTTAAGAAATAGTGTTCACTATTTAAACTTATTGTAATCACACTAGATAAATGTTTAAAATTGTGCCGAGGTCAAAAGTTTAAATTAAAATGTTGGACAAGTTAATAAAACAAAAATTAGAGGTCAAGTATTTAAAAATATTTTTTGATCTTTTCACACCATAATTGATGTTAAATTTTCTATACATAGAAAATTTGAAAACTGATCAATTTTCTTTATATAAACTATATGCAGTGACGTGTGCTGGGTTATAAAATTATGTAAAAAAATATAATTTTTCTGAAATTTGTGTTGCGTAATCGTTTTATGTTATTAACTTAATATGTATATAATTTTTAAGTGTAGCTATTACCATTTACCCATTTGAATGCCATTTATCCAAAAATTCCAAGATACTCAACTATTTATAATTATAAAAAAATTAAAAAACAATTCACTTTAAGTATTGATAGTCAATTTTATTCTACCATAATTATTTTGTTGAAAAAATATATCTTTCAAGTTAAAACAGCAAAAATTGAAAACTAACAGTTTACTGACAAGTACCATTTTGGACCCTGTAACTTTTCGTAAAAGGTTTTATGTTCGGTTTAGTAAAGGAGGTAAAAACCTGGTTTTTGAAAAATGTAGTTTAAAAAAAACTATTGAATAATACTACGTAAAGAACTAAATGCATAATTTCGATAAAAGAATTGAGTAAAATTTAAATAAAAGCTAATTTTACAATCTGCAAAGCTTTTTACACCAAACATTTTATGTAAAATTAAATAAAATAATCTTAAATTTACAGTTTTTTTAAACAAAATGGTTTTGAAATAATTAAATAAATAATTTATTTTCTAAACAACTAAAAGGAAAGACCAAAAATATTTTAAATGTAATTGAATAAAAATATTTAATTCTATAGGATATTTATCAAAAAGTATTCAAAATGTTCCTAACTCCAGTTTCCTAATGTGCATTAAAAAATCTTATTTTTATTTTTGTTATTGTTTCGTTATAATGCAAATTATATAATAAATTATTATTATAGTCATTGTTAATAAATTACAGAAAATAAACATTTGTTTTTGCATAAAGAAACGCCTAAAATTACAAAAATATTATTATTATTATTATTATTATTATTATTATTATTAAACAATGGTAACTATATTTTGTTTATAAATCTATTGTTTTAATTTAAAAATAAAATATTATTTTTAAAGGCAGTTTAATTTTTGTAATTAAAAAAAATAATATGTCAATTTATTACATTTTTAAATTGTTTATTACATAAATTACATAAATGTACGTTTATATAACTATTATAACTCAGTTGAATAATATTGCAAATGTATTTTAATTGTTGTTTGCATTTTTATTATTTAATTAACTTTGTTTAACATTTCTTTTTAAAAAATGATATAAAATAATTAATGCTTTGTTTTACATGTAATCAAAATATGTTTAAATTTGTTTCAATTATTATGAATGTTATTCTCTAATGACAACTCGTAATTACATTACGCATGTAATTATCTTATCATAAAAATTATTAAAATTAGTGAAAATGTAGTTAAGTTAGTCAAATACCAAATTTTTACAAATAAATTGAAGTGAAAAATAACTGTAGATTTTACTAAATATAATAAATTTGCATTCAAAACTAAATAAAAAGTAGATACTTTAACAAAATTTGGAGTTGAAATTTATTATATCTAGATAAAATAATTTTTAAATACTATTTTTTTATTAAAAATAATTTTTGTTTGTAAAAACTTTAAACAGTTTTTTCTTAGTTAAAAAAAAATTATTATACAATATATACATTATTTTTTTAAATTATAAAATATAATTAACAAAAAAGTTAAATATTTCCTAGTATGGTGCAGGTAGTGCAATATGTTTTAATTTTTTTAATTTTACAGATTTTTTATTACAAGAAAAAATTTTTTAATTGTAATTTTTTATAATTAAATTAAATATTTTGTTAATTTTTGCCCATTTTTTTAATTAAATAATAATTAAATTAATTAAATATTAATTATTAATTATTATTAATTATTAATTAATAATAAAACACTAATTAAAAAAATTAAATTAATTGCTTAAAAAAGTTAATTCGAACATAGCACAAGATAAAATTATTATTAGTGTATTTATGAAAATTAATATCTAATAATTTTAACGTTAATAAATTTGTTTTTTTTTGAGTAATAAGAAATACAACAAATTATAAAATATATTTGTTTTAACCATTTTTGTTAAACTTTAGATTACATAAGACTAAATCAACATCCTGACTGAAAGCATACTAAAACACTTAAGCCAAGTGTCTACAATACAAGCGATTACATTTATTATTTAATATTTTGTAGTAAATTATACAAGAAACACTTTAGCAACTCTAAAAATTTAATATGTTTTACTTTTTTAATAAATAATGTTATATTTTATGATAATAGTTTCACTCATTATGTGATTATAAACCTCCAAACACTTTATCTGTCCTTTTTGTTAGTAACAACATGTATTTTTAAAATTACAATTGTATTTTATTTATTGTATAATAATTTATATTTTTAAATTTATACATTTGCTAAATGTTAAATAGTTATATGTTTCTAAAAAGGTTTTCTAAGAAGGTTATAATGTATGATATATATTTATTAAAAATATAACTATTTTTTTTAAATTACACACGTTTAATATTATAATTAATTATTATAAATACAATGCTTATATTTAGTATTAGCTAAAAAATAATTTAACATACATTTTTAAGTTATTATTATTATCATCATTATCATTATTTAACATAAAACCGTTTTTGCCTTTAAAACGTATGTAACCTTAATTCAAACTGTAATATTAAAATCTGTCTTTTGATTAAAATTTAACCTTATAATTATAATTCCACTTCTATTTCCTTGTTGCAATTGTGCAAAACAGCGTTTTTAGTTGTATTTATTGATCTATTTATTTTTTTACAACCCAAATCCATTTTATTAACCGGATTAGTAGCCAGTTACAATACATTTAACAAATTATTATTATTAGTAGTAATATAAAACATTTTATATACTGTAAACACGTTTTTGCACGTGTGTAATACAATATTTTTTAAATTTATAATTTTAAACTTTTAACTTTAATACCTTTTATTGTGTTAAAAAATTATATTATATGTAAATGAATATATTTGTATAATATTAATAAAAATAGATTTTTATTACTTTCAAAATGCATCCACATATTTATATATAATATTTTAAATAATATTATTACAAAAAATGTTTATTAAAAGAAGATAATAAATGTCAAAAATAAATCTTTATAAAAATGTTTATTTGCTTAGAATCAGTTAAGCATATTTATTTCTTTAAATGAAATCAATTAGGGTTATATTTGTTTTCTATAAGTTTATGCTTAGTTTTAAATAACTAGTACACCAAGATATTAAAAATGTTTAAAACGCTAAATTTATACATTTAAATCACATTACCGGTACTAATTGTGTTGTCCTTATTTTATTTTGTAAAGTTTTATTAACTAAAAATGTTTTTTGTAAACTGATTACACTGACATAAACAATTAAAAAGTTGAATGCTTTGGTACAAAAAAGTTATTGGTGTTTATGTTTACTATTAAACGCTGCGTATTATTGTTTTAAATTTTATTTACAATCGGTAACGAAATTGAATTCTATATTGACCTACATTGATATTTAAGAATATTTACCACTTTTTATTTATCTTAGGTAGATGTACTACTTATTAACAAATAGCTTCTGTAAAATTGTATCAGAATGTATATGAAATATCATTTACAATAAAACAATGTAATTATAATATATAACACTTGTTCCAGCAATAAATCATAATTATTATTCTGTTTACCAATTGATAGTATACAGAAAATTGCAACTGTTTTAAACTTATTTTACTCCTACAAATGCAAACTTATTTTGAGTGTTAATTTTAACTACAAATTTATTAAAAAAATAATTGATTTATATTTAATATATTTTTATTTGTTTTGTTATTTTTTAATTTTTAAAATTATAGTAATGCGGTTGTACAATTTAAATTAGTAACCACATAAATATGCTAAATGCTTCCAATGCTAATTTGGCAAGAAAAAGTATTGCATTGATTAAACAAACCATAAATTGTTAAGTAAAACACGTTTTTGTTTAATTTTTACACAATACATTATTTTAAGTTTTATATACAATAAAATTTTCGTAATAAATTATTTTGTTAAAAATTAAAGTTATCTGGTACATGTTTTTATTTGTATATACACACTCATATTTTAATGAATAAATAATTATTATGTTTAAACTTATATTTGGACAATTATTTAATATTTATATAAATTTTAATTAATGTTTATGTAGATTTTTTATTTAATAAGCCCAAAATTATAAATATTATAATTTTTGTAAAACAATAAAAATAAAGAATAGTCACATTGCTGAAAAACTTCCTAAAATTGTTTGAACTCTATAAATAACTGTTTTTGCATCACCTGCAATAGTGAATTAATTAATTTTCATTTATTTTTACTACTATAAATGTTTTACAAATATTATGCTTAGCAATAGACGTTTTAGCAAAGTCAAACATAAACTTGCATTTAGTACCGGTGGTGGGATTCGAACTCCGATGTTTACCCAGATTTAAGTTAAGCGCTGTACCGCTAAACCAATTGTTAAAATGAGAGCAAACATATTTATTCAAATATTTAGTTTTTTAAGATTTTATATTTTTGTTAGTTTAATTTATTTAAGTAGCAAATAAATATATTATTAACTTGTTACTGAGTTTAGTACTCTATTTTGGGTTAAATCTTACGTTAAATCTTAATTTAACAAAAACACTATATATTATTTACTTGTAGCATAGTAACAGAAACAATATTAGTAGATGGGAGTTTGAAATCTATTACCATCCTTCCTTGTTTAAACTTGCTCAATTTCTTCTTGTTAAAAACAATGAAGCAATAATATCAATAGACAAACAAATAACAATTTACTTTGATGTACGAATAAGAGTAATTAATTTTTTTTTACATTCTATAAATATTTAAAAAAAAAAAACTTTCAGTTTCTGAAAAGTTTTTATTAATTATTAACGTTAACATTAATTAATGTTATTTTAAAAAAACAATATTTTAGCATTTTTAAAAATTAAACATTGTTTGTTAAAGTTGTTTCAGCATTTACGAAAATATACAATTGAATTAATTTAAAATTTATAGACAATCTATTTTGTTACACAAAGTTTATTTATAAAAACTAATTAAATTAATTTTTGTTAAGTTCAGTTACCCCTCAGCTTAAATAAATTAAATAATTACTTTGTTATATATATATATATATATATATATATATATATATATATATATGTTTGATTTAGATAATAATAATAATAATAATTGTTATCATTATTAATAATAATAGTAATAGTAGCAGTATTATTATTATTGTTTTTATTTAAATTTATTTATAAATATTATTATAAAATAAATTATTGTACACAACAAACCGGATATTGTACATTTAAATTTCAATTTAACAAAAAAGTAAAATAAATTATATAAAACACATTACAATTCAAAAATGTTAACATTTAAAATAAAAAATCAATTTACTGAATAGTTGTGTTGTATTAAATACTAAAAATATAATTTTAGCTTTTTCTGAAGTTAAATATGCAGATTTTTAAAAAATTAAACACGTTTTTAAATATTTTGTTGGAAATTAGGTCAGTAATATTTTTAATCCAAACGATTTGTTAAAATTAATTTTAATTATGCAAATGTGATAGGTTTGATTCAGTTTAAATTAATTTTAATTAAATTTAAAACATTTTCTATCAAGAATGTTTAACCTGTAGCATATTCTAAAATTGATCGAAAATAGTACATTATAATTTTTTTTAATATTTAATAACATAATACAAAAAACATTAATTACATAAGTCTAGAAGAACATGTATTAAATATTAAATATCAAGTTCTATAAACTTATGTATTTTTAAAGCTAAACAATACCTTACTATATTAAATTATTTATTTATTTATAATCAGTACTATCACTGTAATTATTAAATTAAATATCTTAGTAAAATATTTTTATTAAACGAAAATAAGTACAATTATAAAATATGCTATTACCAGTAAATAAAACAAGTAGTACAAAATGATTTTATCAATTATACTTTCGATATAAATAAGTTAATAATTATAAAAATATACGTATATTTAAAAAACTTTAATATAATAAAATAAGTAGCACATATTTAAATATTACTTATATATTATATATATATATATATATATATATATATATATATATATATATATATATATATATATATATATATATATATATATATATATATATATATATATACAACCCCTAAGCTAATTAGTGTTAAAAATGTAGTTATTAAAGTAAAACATCTGCAGCAATCACATAACTCAAAAAAAGAACTCAGTTTAATCATGTTATATACAATATTATATAATAAGTAAGACACAATTACAATTTTGTTAATATCTACTGTTAATATATAAAATAATTGTATAAAAGTTAAACTTTTTCAAAATTACAAATCGGGTAAAATTATTAATATAAAATATAACGTCAAATGTGAAAAAAAAACAGAGCACATGGAATATTTTCAGTTACCAAATGATTGATTGAATAATAAAGAACAAAACGTTTAATTATTTATGTAATGGCCTTTCTTTTTAACCACTTGATCAAGGCGGTTTAGAATGCTGTCGATAAAATTGTTGATATATTCTTGTTTCATCTCATATTGAACAACAAACTGAATACAATCACACAAATCCTCAATTTTAGTATGCTTATTAATGTTGCACTTTAGCATACTGAAGAAATTTTTAATAACATTGATATCCGGGCTGTTAGGTGGCAATTGAGTGAAAAATAATTTTTTCAATTTTAGCCTCTCTACTGTTTAAATGTAAATATAAAGCAAATATAGTGTACTTAGATAAATATAACGTTACCTTCTTGGATGTATGACATGGAGCATTGTCCTAAAAAACATTAGTAAGCCTGGTGTGACTGTGTTGCATTTCATTATAAAAAACTTCCTTCATTAATGAAACAACATTTTTACTATCTAAGGTACCGGATATAATTTTCCATTTAATAGGCTTATTATACTTAATACCAAATCAACACATCACTTTTCGAGGGTGGGCTTTTTTTCTAACTACCGGAAGTAAATGTTTTTGAAAATTAGGCTCGCGTAGTAATTTATTTTTGTATCTAAATAATTCATCCCGAACTATTGTTTCATCAGCAAAATATACAGAACGCCAATAAGACAATCTTTGTTCAATCTACTTGTTATAAAACATAAATCTACATTTTTTTTGTTTTTTATTAATAAATGGTTTAACTATTTACGATTCACGTGGTAAACCAAATTCTCTTGCACGGCTTCTCACCATCGAATAATTAAATTCATGTAAATTATCTTTTACAATATTCGAAATAGGCTTGTTGTAATCTTTTTAAATTCCATTAAAATTTTTCGATCATCGTCTTACTTGTTTTTCTTTTTCTTCCAACATAATCATAGTTTCTTGGTTTTTGTCCATTTAAAACACGATAAATTGTTGTAAAACTTACTCTATACAATTCCACTAATTGTTTAGGCAAAAATCCATAGGTTTTTAATTTTTTTATAACATGATGTTTATTATCATTAAGATGGTAAACTTTTCTATTGTTGGTATTCATTTTACAGAACGAAAACCAATAAGGGAATTAATCTGATTTTTAAAGTTAATTATAATTTAAAATTAAAAAATATTTTTAGATTACCAAAAAAAACATTTATTTAAAAAAATAAAAAAATAATTTTTTTAATATATTTTTAAGTAATTAAATTTTAATTTTAATTAGTACTATGACGGTACAACTACATTAAAGTTGAATGTATAAATTTTGCCTATTAAACGTTGTTTATTTTTAATAAAAATAAGCACACAAATTAATAATCGACCAATTATTATAAAAATTATATAGATTAAACTTATTATCTACATTTATATAAGCGTTGTTTTTAAAATATGCTATTTTGGCCGACTCAGCGTCTTTAAATAAATATTTTTGAATAAATATAAAGCACCTATTATATATTTTACATTATTTTAAATTATTTATATTTATTTTTACAAAAAAAATAATTGAAGATAACAAATTAATTTAGATTAATTTTTTTCTGAATTTTCAACACTAATTTATTCAGTGGCTATATATATATATATATATATATATATATATATAAGGTTGTTTGATAAATTCCACCCTAACCAGTTTTAAATCCGATTGAAAAAGAAAGAAGTTTTAGATACAAGATTAGGAACCATGTTAATAATACAACAAGAAGACACTATTTTAATAAAATACGGTAAAAAGAAATTTAAGGAAGCATAATACTGATGACGAGGTTTAGGGAAATCCAAATAGAAGTTTAATGTTTGATATGCACAATGTTTAAGTCCAAATTAATATATATATATAGCCATTTCAAAAATTATCGCAAAAAATTACAAAAGTATTAAATCTAAATTAATTTGTTATGTTGAATTGTTTTTTCGTAAAAGTAAAAATTGAGAATTAAAAATAATGTCAAGTACTTAATAGTTCATTTACTTAGAAAAATGTATTTAAAAAGGATGAGTCGACCAAAATAGCATATTTTAAAACCTACTTCTATATTAACGTGAATAATAAGTTGATGTTACATAATTTTAATAATAATTAACCTATTATTATTTTGTATGCTTAATTTCATTAAAAATGAACAATAACTAATCCTTAAATTGATGTTAAACGCACATTCAAATCTACCCTGATTGTGATGCTATAATAATTATCAAAATAAGCATTTAATTATTCTAATCTATATAAATAAAAAATAATTTAAATAATTTTAAAAAAATTTTTAATAAATAATTTAAAATAAATTGAATAATTTGTTATTTACGTTTAACCTTGAGATTCCGCTCATCTGCTAATTTTGCTTTCTGATTGCATCGTTTGTGAAATGGATAGTAGTGATAAAATATGTTTTAGTTTTACCGAAAATGAATATCGTATCATTAAAGAATTAAAAAATGAAGGATTTCTACCCAAACGATTAGAAGATTTGTACAGAGTTAACCTTTCAACAACCTATCGGATTATTAAAGGTCAAAAACCACGAAATTACGATAATGTTGGAAGAAAATGTGTAATGACTACTACAGATGATTAAAAAATCGTTATAGAATTAAAAAAACTATAATAAACTTATTTCAAAAACCAAAAAAAAATAATTTAAACAATTTTACTTATTCTACAATAAGAAACAGAGCAATTGAATCCGGTTTATCTCTACAATCAACTATGGAGTAAACGACACTTATGTTATTGGCGTTCCGTACACTTTGCCGATGAAACAATGATTTGGGACGAACCATTTGGGAATAAAAATAAAGTGTTGTGCAGATCCAGTTTTCAAAAACATTTATTCCCGGTTGTTAGAAAGAAAGCCCACACTAGACAAGTAATGTGTTGGTTCGGTATTAAGTATAATCAACCTATCAAATGGAGAATTATATCTGGTACCTTAAATAGTAAAAAAAATATTTTAGTTATGAAGGATGTTTTTTATTATAAAATACAACACACTTACACGGGGGTTACTACTGTTTTTCAGGACAATGCTCCATGTATACGTCCAAAAAAGGGAACATCATATTTATCTATTATTATTATTTTTATTATTACAAAACCCTTTTGCTTTAAAAAAAAAGCATGGGGCAATAAGATAACAATTACAGCAAAAATTAACATCAGTCTTGTAATTCAAAGAGAACATGAGAAATCGAAGATTGAGCTTCTTTTTGGCTTTCACTCAACCCTGTCATTTATGTAACTCTGTCATTGAGATACGTGCGATTACTTCTTTGCTGTTGTTTTTCCGGAATGGCGTCCTCTTATTGTTTCCGTAGCAGTATGAATTTTTTACAGAGGCCAGGTTGCTAACCTTGCGCTCAAACCCTCCTGCTTTATCCAGGCTTGGGACTGGCTAGATTAAATCATTTCTGATCCAAACTAGGCGGAGTTATATTTATCTAAGTATACTATATTTGCTTTATATTTACATTTAGACAGTAGAGGGGCTAAAATCAAAAAATATATCTTTCATTCAATTGCTACCTAACAGCCAGAATATCAATGTTATTAAAAATTTTTTAATATGCTAAGGCGCAACATCAATAAGCATACCGAAATTGAGGATTTATGTCAACGTATTTGGTTTGTTGTTGAATATGAGATGGAACAAGAATATATTAACACTCTTATTGACAGTATTCCAAAACGCCTGGATAGATTATTAAATTTTGTGAACTTTGTAATGTGTTTAACCATTTGATAATTAAAAAAATTGCATGTAATCCGTATTTTTGTTAATAATTGTCTTTATAAATCATGTTAATCAATTTACTCATTTTCGATTTTTCACTAGTTATATTTTTATACGAACTTTTTATACAATATATATATATATATATATATATACAATATATATATATATATATATATATATATATATATATATAATATATATATATATATATATATATATATATATATATATATATATATATATATATATATAATCATAGTGTTTTCCGATTATTATTGTATAGTATTATGCATTTTATAATCGAAGTGACGTTTCTCTTGTATGCTATGCAGTTGCTAAAGAGGTTTTAGTTAAATAATAACTTTTTTTGCAGTAATTGTTGTGAGAGTTATGTTATGTATATATATATATATATATATATATATATATATATATATATATATATATATATACATATGAAACAATCTTCTTGTATCGTTCTATCTACAACGAAAGGATTTTTATGTAATTAATTAATTAATATATATTTGTTTGTTTGTGTTTGTTTTTTTGTTTGTTTGTTTGTTTTAAAAACTTATAATAGCGTTACATTACAGCAAATAATTTTATAATGAATATGTTAAATAAATTATAATTGAATAAATAATAAATTAATTGTATTTTTTTTATTAATTTTAATGTTGTTCAATAAGTGTAAATAAACAATATTTTTTATAAATTAATATATTCCTCTTCTTCTTCAGCTATTTCCTCTTTATAAGGAATTGCTACCTTGGGTCAGTTTTCTCAAATTTGGTTTTTTATAGAACTAACTTCAAACATAGTAACAATTAAATAGATTTGGCAAAGATGTTTTACTGTTAAATTTGTATCCTGCCGGAAAACAATTTTTTACCCAATATCTAAATCGATTCATTTCCGATTCCTTTTAAATTGACTTAAATTAGTAATATATTATATTTTATAAATATTTTTTGTATAATAATTACGTTCTTATAAATGAAAATTTTAAAATATCACTTTTTTCACTGTTTATACATTAACAAAATATTTTTAAATAAAAATAAAATAAAATTGTAGTATTTCACATTATTTATAAATTTATGAATTTTTAAATATTTAAGTTTAAAATTGTCAATTAAGAATGACAATTAATTTTAATTTAATACTTTTATGATATTTTGAAATATTTTTTAAGCTATGTATATTATATATATATATATATATATATATATATATATATATATATATATATATATATATATAAATGAAACACGATATACTGTCGTTAATTTATTTTATGTATAGAAATAATAATTCACAGCAACATGTTTGCTTAAGTGACATGAATGGCTAATGCGCTAAACTCAGATTGAGATAATTATGGATTTATTTTGTACTATCATAATTATACATAAGCAATGTTTATTTTTGCCAAATACCCACTGGCCAAAAAGCTATTTTTCGTACAACATTCAAGCAATAATAAAAAAATATGCAATCGCAAATAAATCAACTATGTTGTTTATCTAAAAATAATATATTACATTGTAATTATGATTTACCTTTATATTATAATTTTTATTTCTTAATTGTTTTACCACAGAAATATTTAATAGATTGGAATTTTGGGGAAGCAATACATGAGCTTATTTTTAGTACCAGTCATAATACTTAAACATGCAACTAGCCAGGTACAAAATTAGTACAGTATATTTCGCAGAACTCCAGTATAAATAAACAAAAGATAAAAACAATTTCAATGCATAATCAAAAGTATTTATGTATTTATAAATAATTCTGTCTATTATCTTAATTGCAATTTAAATTTTTAATATATTTTTCTGGTAATTAATATTGTAAGTGTAAAGTGTTTAATTTATTAGTGTGAATGAATTTGTATTTTGTATAAAAACTGAACAAAGATGTTATAATAATTTAATCTATTGTAATATTATGAGCTTACTTTAAAAATATAATTTAAATCTAATTATACGATTTAGTTATAATTAGTTATGCCTACTTTAAAAATGTTTAAAAAATTTTTAAAATGTCGTTATTTAATATATTTGTACTAAATACCGAAAGAAATTTTTATTTCACTTTTTAATAAAAACATATTTTAATTACATATTTAATTGTGTAATAATTGTTTTTAATTTTTTAAAACATTGTATTAAAGGTGAAATAATTGTTTAAAATAGACTTATATGTTAATGTTCAGAGTAAATACACATATTATAAAACGTTAAAAATTGTAACATTTAATGTTTACGCAATCATATATATGTATATATAGGCTTGCGCGGTAAATGTGTATTTCTATTACGTATAAAGTATGTATATAAAACACATACATATAATGATGTAATTAAATATGTACTATTTAAATATTTTTTTGATTTAATTTGTTATCGCTAAAACATTTTAAACAAACATTTTGTGATATAAAATAACTTTGTTATTTTTTAAAATACAATTCATTCCATGCATCTGTAAATTAAATAAACAAATCTATTTGTTTAAAAGTTAATGATTTAATTGATAATAATAATAATAATGATAATAACAATAATAATAATAATAATAATAATAATAATAATAATAATAATAATAATAATAATTTATAAAATAAATAGTTTTACATATCATATTCTTCTATACAATATTAACTTACATTAATATGTTTTCAAAATATTTAATCAATTTTAGATACTTTTTTTAAATTGCCCGATCTTTCTTCAAATTTTTACTCGAAAATATTTTTACGCATTTTTCTATTGTTATTTAAATTGTGTTGACCGAATGGATAATAAAAAATTTATTGGTTTATCTAAGCCAACAACAACAATAATTACAATAATAATAGAAATGCTTTTTGACAAGTGTACGCCTATCGACGTCAAACAGTAATCCCCATTTTTCAGCGATAGTGGAACTCGAACCAGTACTCAACCTGTTATGATTTTATCGTTTTATTTGCTGATGGTAATTAAACATTAAAAAATTATTTACACATGTACACAATTTTAAAATTTTACTTATTTAAAAAATTAATTTTAAATTTTAATTGTAATTAAATTAGTTATAATTTTTGTAAAAATATTGCTTAACGTTTGCGATAAAAAGTTGAATTTAATAAAAACGTATTTTACAAACGAAGTAATTGGTTTGTTTAGCTAAAATTGTAATTTTAAAGGCCGTTTTCGGATTTTCATATTATTTCGATAATATTTTTAATTATAGCTTTATAATATGTTATTATGATGACTTTAGAACAAAACAAGAACGTTTAATTCTAAGACTGGCAATTGTGTTTTTGTAAAAACAAACATACGTTATTGTTAATAAAACAGTTCAAAAAACGCACTATGGTATAAAAATCAGAATGTTTGCTATTTGTATAATATCCACTTAAAAACCAATAAAACATTAAATAAATTGTTGATATTAAAGGGTTTAGAACTAATGATAATTTAAATAACCTATCAAAAAATATAATATTTTGATTTACTTATATTAAATAAATTTTTAAATATTTTTTGCAATAAGTTTCTTAATAAATATTTTTAATATATATATATTTTTTAAATTGTATAAAGACACTTCAATAATAAATAATAAAAAAATTAATTAGATAATTAATAAAGAAACATTTAATTTAAAACGTACAAAATATGAGTAATTTATTTATAGTAATTTTATCTTAAACTTAGCGGTTAATAACACTCTGTGTTATCCTAATTGCAAATACATCTTTTACCTTTTACTAAATATTTTTGTATAAAAATACAAAACAATAAATCTAGTTATTTTGTAAACTGCATTCTCTGGATGGAATGTACATGGGAGTAGGCAAAATGCCAATGTTGAACTAGATAAACATGCGTATGATTTTCACTACTTGCTATTAATGCGGTGCTTTGGTAGACCCTGTTAAAAATTTATTTATAAAAAATGATTAATGTTAAATTTTAAAAAAATAATAAATAAATATGATTATCTTAATGTTTTTGAAAATGTCTATATAATTGTATATATATATATATATATATATATATATATATACAGTGGTTTATTGCTTATATTAAATTGTTAATTGTATAATAATTTTTTTAAATATTTAATTAAAGGTTAAAAATTTAGTAAAAACACTTTGTAATCTACAATTAAAAATGGTATATATGAATGCTTTTATTGTTTTGAACGCATTACAAGAAACATCGTTCAGCAGTGGACATTTTAGCAAAACCAAAAGTAGATCCGCATTAACTGCTGGCAGTAGGATTCGAACTTATGTTCACTAGGTCTAAATCAAGCACTGTACCGCTGGGCCACCTCGGCACAATATGCTAAATATTTTACCGGTTCAATATACATTTACATATATATATATGCGGGCCCACGTTTGGCTTTGCTAAAATGTCTATTCCTGGAAAGTGTTTTCCCTAAAACATTTAAAGTAGTAAAAATAAATAAATAAAATAATATAGAGAAAGAGAAATTATGGAATAATTTGTTAAATAATATGTCAGTTGTATATTAAACCATTCAATGTTTGACATTTATTGAAATGATATTTATTAACTTGCCGAAAACCGACATAGCAATTAAAAATTATAAATGAAATAAAACGAATTGGTAAAATTAACTAAAAATATTGTACAATCTTAAATATTAATAAATTATTAAATTTATTACAAATAAAAACTTAGATTTGAAATATGTTTATTTAATTAAAATCTACTAGTTTTTGCACAATACATTATTATTATACAAAACCCTTTCGCTTTAAAAATAAACATGGGGCAATAAAACAACAATTACAGCAAAAAACAACATCATTGGACATTGTGCAAATCGAAGATTGACCTTCCTTTTGGCTTTCACTCAACCCTTTCATATGTGTAACTTTTTCATCCAGATACGTGACATCACTTCATTGCTGTTGTTTGCCGGAACAACGTCCTCTTGATTGTTTCTGTAGCAATATAGATTTTGCACATATTTGACATACACAAAAAAAATCTACATGTCTTTGTTGTAATAAAAATTGTTAATTAATTACCACAAATGCACAAATATTTAAAGCGCTCAATTACTACACAACTATTATTTAAGTCCCACTATTGGCACTAAATACGGGCCTTTGTGTAACTTTACCAAAATTTCTACTTGTTAAAAATAATTTTGGTATAATATCCAAGCAATAAATGTAACTATATATATATATATATATATATATATATATATATATTGCAAACTCTTTTGCAATAAAATAAATACAGACCAACAAGATAACACTGATTGCAAAACAACAACAAATTTCCATTATTTAAAAAAAGGATAGAGAAACAACTTGATTTCTTGTGTTCGAACATTTTATTAAAATGTTTGTTTGATCCTATGAAACATTTATTTCAATAAGATCTACCCAAATAAATTTTAACCAAGTTTTCTGTGGTCAACCCCAGCCTTTCTTTTGCCATCAACAATTATTCATTCTAATACCGTTCTTGCTAGTCTTACAAACGGTTAATGTAAAATTTGACTTTCTCTCAGCTTCCCGTCAATCCTTTCACCTGGAATGGCGTCCTCTTATTGCTTCTGTAGAAATATAGAATATTTACGATATTAGATTGGTAATTATGCGCTTATAAGTATATATATATATATATATATATATATATATATATATATATATATATATAACTAAGCGACTACTACATCTAAAATTAAAAAAATTGTTAATAAAACAATGCAACAAATCAAATTCAATTTGTTTTAAAAATTACTTTTTTATTTTGAAATTTAAAAGTTTAATAAATATTGTTTTACTATTTTGAATTGGAATTTAAAATTTGTTTAATAATAATCAAAATAAAAAATGAATTGATAACATTTTAGAAATATTTGAACAATTTATAAACAGCAAGAAATTAAGTAAATATTATTTGAGAAACTTAAACTGAGATTTAGGACAAGTAGAATAATTAAATCTGTACTTTGGAAAAATGTGGACATGGATAAAACAATCTGGTTGTCTAGGCTTTTCAGGAAAAAGAAATTGCAAATTGAACATAAAAAATTAATGCTAAAATCCTAAAATTTATAAACGAACCAATTGTGTTGTTTGTGAAATGTCGTTAATGTGTTTAGTATGCCGACTCAAGTTGATTTTTTTCAATATTTTATTATTTTTATTTTGTTAATTACTTACGTATTTACAAAATAAAGTAATCATTTATTAATATCAAATAACTAATGGATTTTTTAACACAAAGCTCAGTTTGTCAATAATCAAATTAGAAAAATGTTTAGTAATTGACATATAATTGCCTAACGTACATAAGTTAAATACAAAAAACAAAAAACGTTTTTTGTTCGATATTGTAAGTAACTTTTTAATTGAACATTAATTGAAAACAAATTTTTAAATGACCATTAATAAAAAAAATGTTAATGTAGAAAATATCAAGAAAAATATAGTTGATAGACAAGTACTAGTTATGAAAATGCAGCTTAATTAATTCGTTTTTTAAATTATTTTATTACTTTTACAATTTAGTAAAACTTTTTAAAATTTTATGTTGACAGTAATAATACTTTGTCTTATTCACAATTTTTCTTTTTTTATATAAAAGGTCGTTGTTGACTCAACTTGGTTTTGTATCTAACAAATTTAAAGTATTATGAACATTAATTAGCATTAGCATTGGTTTGTTTTACTACCACATGTACTTTTTTCCCGATGCACTTTCTGCCGCAAAATTCCTCTTTTTTATCTAGATTTGGAATTGGTTAGATTGATTTATTTTTTGCCTTATATAGACGGAGTTTTTAACAATATTATTATGTACTTTAATAAAAATAATGGTACATTAGTATTATTATTATTATTATTAGCTTTCAATTTAACCACAAAAAATATTAACAGCATTTATAAATTTAAAATAATAACGATATTGATTGTTTATAATAGATTATATACATGTAACTAATATCCATTTTGCATTTTATATATTTAAAGTAATATCTGTGTTTTTTGAAAAGTTTTATGTTAGATTGTTTAGCTTGTCAATCTAATTTTACTTAATTCAATTTTGCACTATATAATAGGTTTTATTTTGTTAAAATCTTTTATTTTTATTGTTTATTTTATTAATTTAAATAATTTAAAATGGGTTTGTTTTTATAAACGTAATTACTTTAAAAGAAATTGTATAAACTTAACGTTTTTATTGGCTGAACATTGTGCAGTTTACAAGATTAAAAAATACGTTAATTATACAATTTTAATAAATATTATGTATCTAATATATATATATATATATATATATATATATAAACTTGTAAAATGTATTGTTTTATTAAACATTTTAACTTAATTTAGTACTTTCTCGTTAATTACTAGTCAAAATGTTTTGTATGTTTCCTTTAATTAATTATATAATATTATTTAAGAAATATTTGTAACAGGTAATTATAAAAGTTTATTTTAATGTTGTGTAATGCACGTGTGTTTGATTATGCAAACACATTTAAAGTAAGAAATAATAATTTTGTCTAATATTACAACTACGAACTTATTTATTAACATTTTACATTAATTTTAATTTTAACTAATGTTAATTGGACACTTAAATAATATTTATTTAAAATTCCTCAAAACAAACTAACTTCAATACAAAAATTTATTTTGATTATTAAAGGTTTGAATAATTACAAAATATTTCTTTAGTTCGAAAACAAATACCATAGCAGAAAAGGTAGCCAGATCGTTATACCGAATGTAGGCATAGATTGGGGTCTATGCACCATTACTGAATGCAAATTCTTAATGAATCCTTAATAAAATTGTTTTTTATAAAATATCTAAACAATACATACCAAATAAAGACTGAATTTAATTGACATTTTGTGACATTTTCTTATCTACCTATTGTTTCAAAAATCTACAAAAATGGATTAAAATTATTAACACAATTTTTAAAGATTATGTTTGTCAGTTTTATTAGATATTTTTACAAAATTTAACAATTGTCACCAACAATTTAATTAAATGTGTAACAATATTCACGTTTGCCATTTTTAGTCGTCATTGTTAATAAAATGTTACTTTAACAAACCAACTAAACATTAAAATTTATTTACTTATTTATTTTTAGTTGTTTTAATATAACTGCATTTGGCAAGTACTGTATCTACCAAACTTGTATAATTAGAAATGTTTTGTATAAAAAAGTAATTACAACAACAATTTTTTCAAGTCTCAATTTAAATATAGGACTTTGAATTAGACATGCATAACTTTTCTAAAAGTTAAATTAGTTTTTTATTTTAAGTGATGTGTTTGTAAGTAAAATATTGTTACTTAAATTTGCTATTACTAAATCTTTTTTATTATTGAATATTTTATTGAGTTATTTTTCAATTAAAAGTATTATAAAAATGTATATAAAATCTAACATTTTAAATTGATACTGCACATTGTAAATATATTTCAAATTAGTATTTAATATAGAAACATATTTAAATATTAAACAAATAATTATGTAATTTAAAAATAAAAATACAAATCTTGCATTAGTTTGCCATTAATTATATTAATTCCAATGTAGCTTATTTTAAACTTGTTCCTAAAAACGTAGAACTAGCAACTTTTGTAAGAAAAATGCACACTATTGTTAGAGAAACCTTTTAAAAAATCAACTCCAGTTTAAACGGTATTGCTCCAAATATTTTTCAAATTAAAATGATTCTTTACAGACCGCCTTTTTGGTGAAAGCAAAACTAATGGCAATTATTATTATTATTATTATTATTATTATTATTATTATTATTATTATTATTACATCAAGCCTTAAAATTTCACTAAAGATACATTCAAAGTAATTTTCAATTAAACAAAATGTGATCTACAAAAACAATGTCTAACGTTTACTTTTTTTGTACTTTTTGTTAAACACAATACTAACATGCACAATTTCATGTCAGTAACATTAAACATATCAAGTTTCAAAATATCAGTTTTATAGAATTTGATGTTTTATTATAATATGTAGTTTTTCGTAAATTTAATATCTGGAAATATGTTAATGATTTAAACAATTTACAAAAAACTTTACACTGTTTCTATTCCAGTAATAAAATGTATGGTTTTAGCGTTCAATATTGAAAAATATTGTGTGAATAGCATTAATGGATAAAATAAATTTAGGCAATACATCCAATTAACAAAATAATTTAGATGCTACTTTTAAAATATAAATTAAATACAGTTAAATGTGTTTTAACTTTAAAAACACAATTTTAATTACAGTTTAAAGTATATGAAAAATAATGTTTTATTAATGTAATATACTGCTTAGTTTTAAAAGTAAGTTATATTTTAAATGTTAATTAAAAGTAAGTAGTTTATGAATAAGTATTATTAAATGCTAATTTTTTAAATATTTCTCCTATTTAAATACTTTATAAAGTGTTATTTTTTTCTATAAAAAATTAGCATTAATTGTCTTTCCTATATAAAATTTCATAAGTGGATGTAGATTGATTGAATTTATCTTTTTGAAAATATTTATTTATTATTTTGATTTTTTTTAAATGAATTAAGTAACTAACCGCATATGTTTAAAATTTATTTCACTTTGTATTAATAATTTACTTTTTTAATAAAATATAAAGTTAGTAATAAAATTTCTTTTTAATTATAAAATATGTATTTAATATATATATATATATATATATATTACTTATATATTACTTCCATTTTTCAAATTTAATTTATTAATTTAAAAAAAATTAAAGTTTGCATTTAAACTACTGATAGTTCATTGATATTTATTATAATTTTTTAAATGCATTTAATACCATAAAAAATCCATTACATTTTTTACATTAAAATTGTTGTTTTTTATATTGTTATAATTTATTTTAAAGCATACTACACTTCCGTCTTCTTAATCTCCGATATCTTGGAAGTATCTTGAACATAACCTAAAGCGATTACATTTGAAATAATGAGATTATGAGAAGAATTCATTTCCGTTCGCTACACGACATCATTGTAATTGGACAAAAAAACTTATTTTATTAAATTCTACGTTTACCGCCCAAAAACCCAACTAGAAAGGTTTTGAAATTAACGATCAAAAATTGTAAAAGAAAGGTTGGTAGACCACAGAAAACTTGGTTAAAAACTATTCGGGAAAATCTAATTGAAATGAATGTTTCATGGAATCAAACAAAACGTTCGGCAAAATATACAAATATATTGAACATTTTTGTTGTTTTATGTTCTTTTTGAATCATGGGACTTTGTTATTGGTTTATGCTGCAATTGTTATCTTATTGCCCCATGCTTATTTTTAAAACAAGTGTTTTGTAATAATAACAACAACAATAATAATAATAATAACATTAATAGTAAATTTCAATTGAAATTATATAAGATTAACATTAATATAAGAAACGTAGTATGCTCATTGTTAACATATTTATAAAACTGTAAATAAAGAGTACAAAAATGTGTGCACTTATAGAAACTTTGAAATCATGCAGTTTTTATAATAATTGGAAACTTTTTACAAATTACACTTAGATACATTAATTATTATTAAGAAAATGTATATAAATGTTGATTTAAATTAAATTTAAATATTTTGTTTATAGTATTTGTGTTCTACGTTGTACTATAAAATTAAAAATTTTATTTCATTATATTTTTTACGTTCTATATTAGCTATATTTATTGTTTATATTGTCTGCTTGCATTTGGTACTTGAAATATATTTGACATATTTTAATAAAAAGTAAACTTTCATTGTGATTAAATGTATATGCTTTTTAATATTAGTAATTATTAATTTTTTAAAATATTATGCTGCCAATTACATACAAAATTAATTAATATTTATAAATATTAATTATTGTAAAAATATATTTAATTGATATCAAATCTACACAGCTTATATTATACCTAATCTATGAAAGACATTACAAAATGTAAAACATTGTATGCTTTGAATAAAACAAAACGTTTTTTACATTAAATGTATTTTTCGCTCGGTCTAAACGCATATGTAAATAGTCACATTATTTTCTTTGTTTTTACAAATGTATTCATAATTTTTTTTAATGTTAATTGTATTAAAAAGAAAAAGATGTACACTACACAATGATCTTTTAAAAAACAGTAAAAATACTTACAATGAAACAAAACTATTTTCACTAATTTATATTAACAAGTAACTAACACACAAAAAAGCCAACTTTTTAAAAACTTTAAAGCATACTGAAAAGTGTAGTTTATAAGGTTATTTGTCTCTCTCTCTCTCTCTCTCATATATATATATATATATATATATATATATATATATATATATATATAATTTTAAAACTATATTCAGATAAAAAATATTTATTTATTTTACAAAACTTAATATATTACAAAAATAAATTATTATGTTACCAATTAGTTGTGTAATTGATTTTTAATCATACATCAGTTTAATAAACGTTTGCTACAAGGTTCGCATGTGGACATTCGACTTTTGATTTTGTAATGTAATAATAAATGACATTTGGCTGAATGACGTTTGCAAATAATGTTCAACTTGCATACTGGACAAAACGGTTTCGGATGCACATTTTTGTGACTGGATTTGACCGAATGGTTACAATTTGCACCACTATTATTATTATTATTATTATTACTGCTACTACTAGTGTGCGTATTGACATTATCCACCACCATATAATTGTTATTTGTTCTATGACAATGCTTTCTGCATTTTTTAACATAATACTTGCACAATGGACAACGTTGCTTTTGTCTAAATTTCAACCAATTCCACTCGAACAATTCAAATTGACCGCAACTGGTCTTTTTGTTTGGCAAAGGCGATTTGGTTGCACAATGTGGCCCATTGGTTTTGTGCACAACGTTCGCGTTCAACGTTGCCCGATTGCTTAACCAACACGACTTGAATTGATATTTACGTTTAAATTTGATTGGATTTGATTGGTTAGGTAAAGGTATCAAGTTGTTTTTGCACTTTACTATTCTATGTTTTTCACAAAATTTTAATTTATATTTCGATTTTTTGCAGTTGGATTTGACATTTGTTGAATGTAGCACACAATCTCCTCTACAAACATTTTGCAAAGAAATTAAATCATTGCTAGTATGACATTTGTACAAATTGGAGACATTTAAAATTTGCGAATTTTCGTAATCCGTCAATGAATTCGGACTTTGGGTAACAACAAACAAATTGTTTTGATTTATTTTTGAACACGATCTTTGCAGTGGCATATTGTTATTACTTGGATTAGTAAGGCGATGATGATGATGACTTTGAGGATGATGATGATGATTATTGTTATTATTAAAAAATCGAATATTGATATTACCTGTCTGCGTTGGATAACGACAGGCCAATATTCCGTCGCGTTTGTAACGCGTAAACAATAAAATTAGACGCTTTCGAAAACGTTTGCCCGTCGAACAAACTAAATAAAAATTTATAGCATGATTGATATACATGAATAATTCTGCAATTGTATCGGCTAATTGGAAATAGGCGCGACCGTTTAATTTTAACGGTCCGCGCAAATCCAACGTTTGAGCCAATATTTTCATGAGAACGATAAAGACGGTCGTTAGCAAAAAGGTAAACGAAATGACCAACAGCATAATTGTCAGTTGGCGCACGTTATAGCCGTTGTCGGTGTACGAAACTGGACGTCTCGATAAGGCGAAAGATGATTGCATGTTGGACTCTATTTTATTTTCGACCAAATCGAGACGCAGCGATTTGTGTTCGCGTTTGGCATGGTATACAAAATGCAGTATAATAATATTCAGCCCAAATATAAGACAAAATGGAAGATAGGAATAGCAAATAGCATCAAATGTAATCCAATACCAACTGATGTGTTTGTGTTGAGGCAAAAACGAACAATAGTCATAACAGTTGGATGTTTTTAATGGCATGAGACTAGTTAGGTTGAAATTGAACAACATGCTAAAATTGGTCATCGTTGTACCAATTTCGGTCGAATTGGAACAATTATTGACCAAGCCAATGGTAACGAAAAAGTGCAAACTTAGCAATATGGAAATGCAACTTAGGCCAACAATTGTTGTTCGAACGCGAGAATAGGTAATGATTTGGGTTACGTGCAAGGGAAAACTGACCACAATTGCACGCTCGGCCGTCAGTGTAACAGTTAGCCAGACCGACAAAAAGCTGGACGATGTGCCCCAAAAATGGACAAATTTGCACATTACATTTGACGTATTTTCCAATTTGACACCAATCAAAAAATCAATCCAACGTCTAAATAGGCCTACAATAAGTACAATTTCGTCAACAACCGATCGGGCTGTTAAATAGACAAACATCGATACCGAACCGGTCGATGGATGTTTCAAGACAAGAAATGTCAACACATTGCCAAAACTGCCCAAAATAAATATTATTGGTGGTATATATGTCCACAAAAAATTGTTCAAACTGCATGCAATTAATGGTTTGGCCGGCTGATGGAGTTTGTGCAATTTTTCGGCCAAATTGTTCAACAAGACATGATCGGAAATATTTAACGATTTGTCCAGTACGTCGTCATTTGCAAGAGTTTGCTTGTACGATTTAGTCCATGTTAAAAGTAAAAGTTCCAATTTTTCGGAAACCGAACCAAATTTCAAATTACACACATTTTCACTCATGTTTGATGCTTGAAATATTCAAAAACAATGCTATACAAGTTCATCATGTTTTCATTGTCCATATATAATAAATGTAACTTTTATTTAACTAATTTATTCAATGTGGCTATATGCTACAATCACATTTTAAACCAATCACGTTGGTTTTCGAATATAATTGAATAAACATAAGTGTGTTGCTGTTTATATGTAGTTTTGACAAAGCGTTTTAAGTAAAGAATTTATACTATCCCTGCAGCCTTTTGGATGTGTTTTGATCAAACAAAAATTTCTATATTTTTATTGCCCACTCATACAGTCAGAATAATTATGGATGCCCATTTATTACTTGGATGGAAAAGAAGACCGAGTGACCAACAAAAATTTGGACGGACATTGTAGCACGCAACGTTAGTCCTTTTATTTATGCTAAGCCCCCTTTTCTAAATGAATTACTTAATTGGGCTTCCGTTTACTTACCGTCTGCAGTTAGTAGAGATCACTGAATAGGTTTAATCTGGGATGTAATTAACACTTAAAGTTAGCATACCTCAAGTGTCGTTCATTAAATATACGATGTAAAAGTTGATATTTTTTTAAACTTTTTTATAATTTGGCGATAATAACCAGTAGATCTTTATCCCCAATGATTATAATAATGATGACAGTATATTCATGGAAAAATCAACTAATCGACTAATTGAACTCAACATCCCCAAACATGTAATTCAATAGTAATATAATTTTTTTATTAATAAAAAACAATAAACTCAAATTGGTACAAAAAATGAAAGTTAGTTAAATATAATATTGGAGTTCCTCAAAGTGCTGTCCTTTCCCGTTTTTATCTCCCTCTTTGTATTGATCCAATAAAGGTTGTTTTTTTCTCATTTGTTAAAATATGCTAACAATCTTGTTTTATGTACAATAATATCTTTAAATGATAATCTAAATAATTTTTAAATTTTAATTTATAATATTGAATAATGGTATATTAATTTCAAACTAAATTCAAATCTAAATAATGATAACTTATTAAATTCTTAAATTTTAAAGCTTATTCATAGATTGAGAGAAAATAATCATTTTCAGAAATACGATGCAACAGTATATTTAAAAAATTTTAAATTAACTATCTTGGAATATACACAAATAACGATCGAATGTGGGTTCATCATGTAGATCATATTTTAAAAATTAACTAAAATGTAATGTTCTTACATAAAACATGTTCAAAAATTAAAAGTAGGAACTTATATTATTTAATTATATGTCAGATCATGTTATTACGCTGTTCATCTATAATTTTTTTCTCGGATAAAAAAACAATATTTTGCTATAATTAGAAGATATATAACACTTATTTCTACATCTCCAGAAACCAAATATAGCAATCCTTTAAGTGAACTAATTAATAGACTTTTCAAATCATGCTTTTAATTTATCAAATGTATTGAATTTCATGCAGAGTGTACTCACTCTGCATGAAATTCAAAAAAACAAAATCAATTGGGTTAAGAGGAAGGACTAATATATTCAAATATTTGTGCATTCCGTATTTACCTCGATTACTTGTTAATTTTGATGTACAAATAATCTTGTTACCAACTTATTAAAATAATTTATACACAGTTTAATAATAATAATAATAATAATAATAATAATAATAATAATAATAATAATAATAATAATAATAATAATAATAGTATTATTAATAATGATATTAATAATATGAAAATAGGTAAGAAAATATTTATGTTGCTACGGAAACAATTAAGAGAACACCATTCCAGGAAACAATGGCAAAGAAGTGATTGCATGTATCAGGATAACAAAGTTACACAGATGACAGGGTTGGGTAAAAGCCAAAAGGAAGATCAATCTTCAATTTGCACAATCTTCAATGTCAACGAGACTTTGTTGTTGTTGTTTTGCTGTAATTGTTGTCATTATGGCCAATGCTTATTTTTAGAGCAAAAGGGTTGTGTACTATATAATAACAATAGGTAAGAATTTTAGCTACTTTATTACTTTATTACATATGACTTACGAAAATTGTAGATATTTACATTAAATAGTTAAAAAAACAGTTATTTATGCTGCTTTCTTAATAGCATATTTATATTAGTGTAAAAACACTTTTGTAAAACTGTATTTTGTAATTAACATGAAAGAAAATAAAGGCTGTTGAGCACAAATAATTGCATTTTACCTGATAAATGAATAACATCTCCTAGAGATAATGAGAAATGAATTAACCTAGCTAGTCCGAAACCTGGATAAAGGAGGAGGGTTTAGATGCAACTCGACCTTTGTAAAAACTCTATATTAATACAAAAACAATAAAAGGATGCCATTATGGTAAACAACAACAAAGAGTTGGAAAGGCAATGTCAGTGTTTTATAAACTCAAATCAATATGATCATATTTTTCTATCAGCCTGAACATAAGAAGAACTGATTCTTATCCACTACATGACATCATTATAATTAGACAAAAATAATAATAATAATAATAATAATAATAATAATAATAATAATAATAATAATAATAATAAAATTATAAATAGATTAGTAAAAAAATAGTAAAAACGTTTAAAAATAAAGTAACTTAAGCGTGCTTTGCTATAAGTGTATTTTTAATAATATTGTATAATTAAATTAACATTTTTAGCAATTGAAAAATAAAAATAGTTTAAACAATATTGCAGATTTAATTTGTAAAACACAAATTTACATTTTAATAATTTTTTTATATAATTTTGCAAATTTTTAATACGTTATTTCTTTTTATTATTTTTAAAAATTATTTATTTGTTTTTTAACCTTTATTTTATTTAATAATTACAATTAATAAAGCTTGTTTATTAAATTGTGTTTTTTAAAATGGTTTTAGATTTTTTAGTTAAATAATATTAAATAAAAATTTTAATTTATCTAATTATAAATAAAGATTAGATTAGTTGAATGTAAAAAAGTGAAACATGTTTACTTTAATTTTATATTGATAAATCAGTTCATACTACTCTATAATTACTTTTTCTAATTACTATTATTATTATTATTACTATTATTATTATTATTATTATTATTATTATTATTATTATTATTATTATTATTATCAGAAAACCCTTTTTCTTTAAAAAAAAACATGATGCAACATTTTGGAATATTGTTAGATAATAATAAAATAAAGTATGTAAAAAAACACATAAAAAATTATTTATTAAATTAATTTTAACATAGATTGTTTTTAATTAACATTCATGTCAATTATAATGCTCACTTTTTTGTAGTATGCAAATTGTTTAAATTAACTTTTTATTATTTTATTTCCTATTGCTGTTTTAGATTAAAATCATAATCACAAAATAGAGAAATAATAGATACATTAAATAATAAAAATTGACTAATTAAATTCCGTAACATATCACTAGTATAATATAAATTGAATATATCAGCATTATGCATTTACACAAATATAACCAAAATATTGACAATAATCTCTGTCCCTTTCTCTCTCTCTTTATATATATATATATATATATATATATATATAGTAGCTAATAAACTTGAATTAACCTAATTTAAATTATTTTTTGTTTTCAAAAAAAAATTTTTTATATTTTCAAAATAATAAAAATATTTACACAATGTAAAGATTAATTTTTTACTAAAAATAAAAAAAATTGTTTAATTTCTAATACGTGCGCGTGATACGTTACCAAAACTTTCTAGCTTAATTTTAAAAATTTAGTTTATTTATAAAAATAATTAAGCAAAAGTTGTATGTATTTGGGGTGATCTAGCGGTAGAGCGCTTGACTCAAATCCAGGTAGGCATAAGTTAAATTGCCCACTGCAAGCACTGAATGCAAACCCAAAAAGCCATAAAACATTTAAAATAGTAGAAATAAAATGTTTTTTTTTAAATATTTTATTAAACCTTAGTAATAATAATTTTAAAACAAAATAATGGTTTACATTAGTGCATAGATTTCTACATTATATTTTAAGTAGTTAATAAATACTCTATTTTATAAATACTTTAATATTGAAAAAAAGTTTAAAAAAATGTAAAGTAACTTAAACACATGATTGTTTTTCATTTTATCTACAAACGGTCGAATTTTGTTACATATACTGTTTTTTGCTCATTTTATACATATGTTTAAATTCAATTTATGCAAAACATTTTTAAAAATTGTGTGACTTTTAAAGATGCTCGTGATGTGATACCCACACTTTAATTATTTCTAGTTAATATTTTATGTTAAAATATTTATAAAAAATAATACATTATTTTAGTTCTAATACATTTTTATCTTCAAAAATAATAAGTGCTTATATAAATACATAAAAATTTACATTGTATTTTTATATATATTATATATTATATATTATACAAAACCCTTTTGCTTTAAAAATAAGCATGGGGCAATAAGACAACAATTATAACAAAACAACAACACCAAAGTCTCGTTGGTATTAAAGATTCTGCAAATCAAAAATTGATCTTCCTTTCGGCTTTTACTCAACCCTGTCATCTGTGTAACTCTGTCATCCAGATACGTGCAATTACTTCTTTGTCGTTGTTTGCCGGAATGGCGTCCTTTTGATTGTTTCCGTAGTGGTATAATTTTTTTACAGAGGTCAGGTTGCTAACCTTGCGCTCAAACCCTCCTCCTTTATCCAGGCTTGAGACTGGATAAATTGAATCATTTCTGATCCAAACTAGGCGAAGTTATTTTTAGATAATTAATAATTATTATATTTTAAATATGATTTAATATGAAAACATAATTTTAATTTTTTTTAGACAATTATTATATTTTTTAAATAATTTAAACACATGATTGATTTTTAACTTAGATTTTGTTATATTTACTGTTTTTTCTCTCACTTTATACGTCTTTATTTAAATTTTGTCTAATACAATATATTAAATTATTTATATAAATGGTGTAAATGTCTAGAGAAATACTAATAATATATGTAATAAGCATATCTAGTGTGTAGAAAACTTTGTGAATGACATATTTCCCAAATTATGTTAAGGTGGACTATATAGAGTTACAAGCAAAATGTGTAATTATTTTATTCTTATAAAATTTTTAAAAAATTTAAAAATAAATTTAAAAGTGGTAAACAAAGAAAATGTAAAAATTTTATAAATGTTATCTGAATTGTTGACATTATAAATTATACAACTTTTCTTTTATATACTCATGTTTTTTGTCAATAACAAATTGTGTTCATTTTTAAGTCTTACTAAATAGTAGTGGTATTATACTTTATTGTTATAACAAACGTTGTTGTATATTATAATTAAAAATTATTTTTTCAATAATATGTTTTATAAATATTAATCAATCGTTATCTAATTTATGAATTAATAAGTATTACATATGTCCTAGATAAATAACAAGTGATGAAACCCTAAAATATCATAATGGGTCAAGTTAAGGTTTAGCTTTGTATCTGGTTGTATATATTTTTTTGTGTATTCGTAACAATTTTCTTTCATATTTTTTTAAAGTGCAACTTTAGATTAATTATTAAAAAAGACGGAAAATAATAAGAAGAATTATTATTGCAACAATTTTTTTAAATTTATTATTTAAATAAAATTGAGTAATTATCTTATGATTTAATCAGCAACTTTTTGTACTTTTAAAAATTAAATTGAAACGTTTTTTAATTACCGAAATAACAATTTATTTTAATTAATTTTATTATAAACTTACCTAACGCGGAGTTCAGAGTGATCATGAATGTTCTGACCTCGGGTGGAAATGCGCCATTGCACTTCGGCAGGTTGAATTTTGCAACAATCCCTAAACGGGTTCACTCCAGCCTGCAGGTTTTGTCAGTAGGGAGACCCCACGGTACACCCTTGCTTTTGTGCAAGAGTGGTCTGGTGATACATCGCTTGACCTGAACTTGGATGTACATGGGTTTGAATCTCACCACCGGCACTAAATGTGAGTCCATGTTTGGCTTCTCTAAAATGTCTATTGCTAAAAGATGTTTTCAGTAAAAGATTTAAATTAGTAAAAAATAAATAAGCATACATTATTTCTTGATATTTAATATTGATAAATATTGATAAAATAAAACTCCATTTGGCTCAAGTAAGTTCAATTACAATATTTTCGTTGTTGTCAGTATATTTTTGAGTGTGTGTTTTAACACCAACTTATTTTTTGTATATTATTTTTACTGTTCTTTCCTTAACAATGTCATTTTCTTAACAAAGTTAGAGGTTGTTAATGCTTTTGCTGAATACGGAATATACAAGCTATATTAGACCTGTTTTTTTAACATAGTTTTTGTGTACATATTAAAAACATTAACTATATTTCTATTTTTAGACTTGTTGGTATAGTTAGGTATCCTAATTTTGCAATTTTTTTATTATTACTTACATATATTGATTCATGTTTTAATATAAAAAACAATGTTAAGAAAAACAAATAAAATAAATTTGTAAATTTTATTAAAAACAGTATGTGTACGCAACGCAGTAACTGAGACACAATCTAGTATTTAAAATTAGATTAACAGTACTACATACTCGAGAATAGGTTTAAATTACATGCCAGAATTGTAAAAATGAATAAAAGTTGGCAAAAACATATATTTATTAAAAACAATTTAATAATTTGATTTTAAACATTTTACAATTATAATCACTTAGTATACAAATATTAGCACTTTAAATTACTTGTTTTTCTCGATAAATAAGCATCACATGTTTATAAATTGTAACTTATAATTACTTGTTGTTCAAATACTTTAGTCTATGTAATTGTGTTTACTTAATTGTATGCTGGTGTTAGTACGTAAACACTAGTCTTAATTTAATTGTTTTTTTATTATAATTTATATGGGCTTATAAATTGCAACTAGGTCTTGCATTTCGATTGTTACTTATTAACGACTATTAGATTTAATTAATTACCAACATGCACTTACTTAATAGAGTGAGTAAAAATGTGCTATTAAAGTTAATATACAAAATATATTTATGTTTAAATGCAATATGTTTGCATAAAAATTACTGTATTTTTTTAAAAACGGGTTAATTTTACATTTAAATAACTTATACAATTTAATTAATATTCTAGTTAAGATATTACACAATGTAATTGTAAAAAAGAATTATAAAAAACATTAAAAATTTATTATTTTTATTAAAATTTATTTAATTGTAAATTTTATATTATTTTACACTATAAAAAATTAACATTATTTAAACTTTTTAAATTATACATTAATTTCTATTTGAAATTGTTACGTGTGTAGTTTAATTTTTGTGGAGTATTGTTACACTCCGTTATTCGTGTTAATAAACAATATTAGTACGTAATTTTATTTTTTATTTATAATAAATTGTAGATTAATAATTTACACCACAATTGCTACAGTAATCTAATAGTACAGTTCTCGATTCGAAACTGAGTTGTTATAAGTTCACCACTGGTACTACGTTTGGTTATGCTAAGATGTCCACTACTAAAAGATGTTTTCGTAAAATGTTTAAAGTAGTAAAAACAAAAATAAAAATAAGTAAAATTAAAACATTTTTAAGTAAAATTAGTCAAAGTTTAAATTATTTGCATTAACTCGAAACCAATTAAATAAATGAGACATTTTACACATGAACATAAATTAAACTTTATTTAATTTTACACATTATTTTTAAAATGTAGTAAATATTTTCAGTGTACTAAGTCACAATATTAATAAACGAACAGAAAATAAATACTTATGTGTTTGAATTAGTGTTTGCTAAATACAAGACTGCAATAAACTGCAATAAAAATGCATTTAACAGTAAACCGAATTATGCAAAGCAAGTCCATACAAAAAAACAATTACATTATTTTTTAGACATGTGTATAATGTAATATAAAAACATGTTTGGTAATTACGATACTTTAATTTCTTTAATATTAGTTTTATATTTGACGTTATTTTATACCGGTTATTTTACTAAACATTTAATTATAAATTAATTAAAATAAAAACAATTAAATATTAAAATATTTTAAATAATTTAATAAACATTGTTTAATAACCACATCTTAATTTTTTATATTTAAGTTTACATGTAACAATAAAACCGTAATAATTTTTACATTTTTGTTTTACGTAAAACATTTATTATTATTATTATTATTATTATTATTATTATTATTATTATTATTATTATTATTATTATTATTATTACAAAACTCTTTTGTTTTAAAAATAAGCATAGGGCAATAAGATAACAGTTACAGCAAAAAACAATAGTAAAATCTCATAATTCAAGACAAACATGGGACATTTATTTAAACAATTTGTCAAATGTTTTGTTTAATTTTATAAAACGTTTATTTTAATTAAATCTTTTTAAATAGTTATTAGTCAAGTTTTCTGTGGTCTATCAAATTTTTATACCATTCTTAACTGCCCATTTCAAAACACTTTATGCTGGTTTTTCGGGGGGTAAACGTAAAATTTAACTAAGTATTTTTTTTGTTTAATTGTAATGATGTCATGTAGTAAACAAAAGTCAGTTGTTCTCATGATTCTGTTATTTAAATTGTAATCTAGCCGGAAAATACTTAAAATACTTTTAAAACACCGGCGATGAAAAATATTTACCATCTTATTAATCTTGTCTGTTTATTTTTATGTTTTACTTCCATATATTTCCGTAAAATTATTATTGTTGCGTGCAAACAAAGTTTGTTTTTAGGTAAATAAAAAAACATGACCATATTAATTAGAGTTTATTAAAAACTGACATTGCCTTTTTAAGTCTGATTTTAACATTAATTTTGGTTTTTCCGTCTTTACCAATAATGTTTTCATATATGTAAAGGGATTAACAGTATTAATATTTTGTCCATTATTTTTAATAAACAAATAATTGTACACAGCATCATTGTTTTTAAACAGTTAATCTGTAAGCCAACACGAGAACTAATATCATTAAGACGTGTTGTTATATTTTGCATTATTTCTGGAGTTTAACTGAATAGACTAATATCTACTGCAAATTTTAAATCTGCTAATTTACCATGGTTCCATTTGTTAAAATAAAACAAATTATTAATTAACGGAGTCATAATACCGGGGTTGTCTAGCGCTACAACGCTTGATTTGGACCCAAATGAGCATTGGTTTGAATTCCACTATCGGCACTAAATGCTAAAATGTCTACTACTAAAAGATATTTTCCGTAAAACATTTAATGTAATAAACATAAATAAAAAATTACAAAATTACAAAAAGAAAACAAAAATTATGACAAAACATATATTTGATGTAGCACTGTGACAATTTCGGAAACAACAATATTTACATATTTTAACGGTATTTTGTAAAACTTAGCGATTTTCAATAAACACTGTCAAAAACTTTTAATAAAATCAATAAAATTGACTATAAGTGATTGCTGAAATTCTTGACATTGTTTAATAATGTCACAGATTGTGATTATTTGCTCAATACGACTTCTTCCTTTCTGAAAACCTGTTTCTTGTTTTTAAATATATTTATCTTTCGCATTACTTAAAAGGTTTTAAATTGTTTTCTAAAACATTTTACTGAAAACAGACAATAGAGTTATTCCGCGCCAATTATTGCAATTGTTTAAACTTTTGTTTTTTTGGAAGTGTAACAATTATTCCTTGTAATCAATCATTTGGAACTTGTTTACTATGCCACATAACATTAAATAAATATGACATAGTAGTCTATGTCAGTATTTATTTCCGAATTTTGAATTTTATTCATGTCTTTAGCTTTATCAAAATCCATAAAGGTATTTGGCATGAGTTGATTAAATACTACTTTAAAATAATAATAATAAAAGTAATATTTTAAATTAAAAATTTTTTGTTAGAAATTATGCAATATGAGCACTGAACAATTGGTAAATATACTGTGTGATTATAAAAATTTATTATTATTTTAATGACAAATTTTACATAATTTTGATTTTATTTTTATAAACATTAATTTTGTATTTAAAATTATTACTTGCAGAATATTGTTATTTTCTGTTATATCTGTTGATAAGCGATGCTAATATAATTTTTCTTAATTTTTCAAACAATAATTTATACTCTTAAAAGCTATCTTTTTAAATTAAACCAAAAATTTTGATTATTATCAGGATGAATTCAAACCTGAAAAAAAAAATTAAAATGGATTGTTTCTTTTGAGAAAAAATAGACTACAATGGGAAGAAAGTATTAAATTTTTATATTTATTATGTAATACGTCTTATAACGACAAACAAACATTATTGATAAAATGTCCCTTTACTTTCACACAAAAAACAGACACTAAAAAAACAAATATTATATATATATATATATATATATATATATATATATATATATATATATATATATATATATATATATATAAAAATACGAAAACAAAAAGTTTAGCAACATGTAACAATGAGTGCAATACAATTAGCAAGCTACTTTTGATCTGTAACGTTATGTAAACGTACCACACAGATTCAAAGTAAAAATTGTGGGGCACAAACCAACGATTCTGAGATTAAAAGTATAATGCTCTACCGACTCAGCTATCCGGGCACTCATGTTTATTTTTGATACTCATCCATTTGTTAACATTAAATAGATTAAATGTTTGTTTAAGATAATTTATTTATTTATTATTATTATTTTAAACTAATAATTATATATATATATATATATATATATATATATATATATAAACGTTAACCTTGAACGTTTACCCGGTTATATTAAATTGATGTAGTACTTATTATAAAATTTTTCCTTTTAATAATCTATTAATATATTGTACTTAATTACACGCATATTTCATTTTTTATTTATTATTTTTTGTTACAATATATTTATTAATATTTAAAAATAATTAAGTTTTTTTCGTTTTGTTTTTTAATATGCATTATTTTCTAAGTTTAACATTTTGAAATAATTTCCATCTAAAGAGCAGTTTTAATTTATATATTGATACGCAATTTTTGTTTAATTGTTTTTTAATTTGTATCACAGATTATTTAAAAATTTTAATTTGTATATTTTTTAGAAATTAAATTTATTTTATTAAGTTGATTGTGCGTTAATTGAATTTAGAGTTGATATTTAAGGAATTAATTTTAATATACATTTACGCTATTGCCTAATTTACTAGGTTTTTAATTTTAAGTTATTAATATTACATTTCAATTTTGTTTATTGAGTTGAATTTTTATTATAGCAGATTGCAAGCTGATTATTAGTTTTCGTCATTTTTATTCTAACAGATTTAATACCTTTTTATTTAGATTGAATATATTAAGTTATAGAATTTTTTAGTTATTAATCTTATTTCACTGTTTAGGATTGTACACAGTTAGAATATTCCAAACGCCTTTCGGCGCAAGGTGAGGCGCGCGTCACGCTACACGTCCATTGGAGCGTTATTTATCCTTTTCTCTTTTCTTCTTTTTTGAAGATTATTGCAGTGTTTTTGCATAGTAATACGTAACTTGTTTTATTATTATTTTTGCATATTTATAATTTTTGCTCGTTTTCTATAATTGTTAACTTCCACTATCTACCTTGATTGTATCTTGATTTCAAATATTTTTTCTGTCACTAATCCCACTTTACCTCACCATCCATTTTATTTTTCCCCCTGAAAATTTGAGACAATTTGAGAACCGAGTACTAAAAGGCGTTTTGGCCTACTCAACTCGTGAAATATCCTGTATCCTGTACTCGGTTTAGTTGTACTTCAGTTATTGGGAGAGATAGGAAATAGATGGTGAAGCAAAAGGGGACTCATAGTAAGATAAACAAATGTGGAAATGTAGTGGAATGCGGTGGGTTAATAATTACGAAGATTAAGTGGAAAGGACCATTTTATTCATCCTGATTATTTTCCATTAATTAAAAAATTAAAATGAAAGGTAATATAGAAACAATTTTTGTATTACAATTCAGAAATACTGTGATAATCTTTAAATTACAAAAAATAGAAATTTAAAGATAACGCCTCATGTTATATACAGCGTGAGACGCGCCTTACCTTACAAAGTAGATAGTAAAGAAATTTGGTGAAAGTAAAAATTCTGGGTTTTTTCTGAAACCTTTGAATGGTAATTCTGTATTTCATAATGACCATAAGGTTAGTCCAAAATAAAAAACGAACAATTTTGTGGCATATTCATAATATATAGTTTTTAAATATAAATGCTATTTTTTATTTTTTACACTATTTTAAATTGTTAAAATATTATTAATTTAAGCTTTATTACTGTTGCTGGGACAGTATTTGTAAGACGTCATTTTGCTGTTGATATAATAAATGCATGTATAAATATTCCTCATGTCGGAAGATTTAAACAGTTGTTTGCAAGATATAATTGCTTGTAAGTTACCAAAAGAAGCCGCAGATAGGTTTGTTGTTATTCAAGTTTTGGCATGTTGTAGGTTTTCAAAGCTGTTAGATACTTTGTCTGAGTCCGACGATTTATTAACGAAAATTTCAACTATTATAAATGCTAGTAAGTTTGGCCAACTTAATCGCACATTTTTTTAGTTTCACAGGATATGGTTAACGTTATATCTGCTAGAAAATTTTGTGATGAACTGGTTATTTTTATTAACAAAATTACAGATGATAATCTAGCTGTTAGCGTATTACAGCTAATACTTACTCGAATGCAAACGCGTAATATTGCATTTGAATCTCAAGTAAGATTTTTTACATTAAGATGGGATTTTATCAGTTGGTTGCATTTAGAGACGTACTGGCTAAACGTTTAGAAACGCTTGGTAATTTGCACGAAGCTGCTATTGTACTTTCTGATATTTCTTTGGAAAGTGGACAAAGGTGAGTACATATATTTATAACTTATAATTTTTTGCTAAAATTTTTTAATTAAGTTATATTTATGTTTTTTTTTCTTTAATAGGGTTTACAGTACTAATTATAAATTAAATATTTATCTGAGAATAGCTGAATACTATCTAAAATTATATGAAATTCAAGATGCAGAAGCTTATGTTAATCGAGCATCTTTGCTTCAACCTGAATGTCAAGATAAGCAATTAATTGTTCGATATAAAGTGAGTGTGTATTAGAAAATTTTGTCAATTTTTGTATGCTAACTTGCATATGACACTGATGTTTTACAAAAAAAGAATATTTTTACCGTCATTTTAAATATGATCAACTTTTAAATAAATAAGTTATATGAAATTTTATGCAGAATTTTTAAAGTATAAATGTTTATTATTATAGATGCAACCATAAGCGTTTCAATCAGTTTTCTGTTATGATGTTTTAAATTTCTATAAAATGCGGGCCCACGTCCGGCTTTGCTAAAATGTCCACTGCTGAAAGATGTTTCTCGTAAAACATTCAAAAAAATAAAATATAAGATAATTAAATATTATAACTTTTTGTTTATGATAACATTAGTCCAATTCTATATAACTTTCTTTAATTTTAGTATAAATGTAAGAGTTCAATTTTTTTTGAAGATTTGACTTAATGACGAATTTTGTTAATAACTGTTGTGGCATCTTTGGTCAGAATTACTTTAAATTTTTTAATGTAGACTAAAGTTAATATGAAACAAAATATATGAAGTTTAAATAAAGCGTTTAAGAACATAGCATAACATAAGTTGATGGCACAGCCACCTTCTAATTCCAAGTTTGAATACCTCTAATTCCTATACGAAAGGCTGTTGGGTGCAAGTTTAATTTGGAAGGATAAAGGAGATTTCTTGGTTAGAACACCTCTTCTTTGCGATAACGCCAGTATTTACAGGAATTGACGAAGCGATCTTATTTAGGGTTGATGCCGGTTGACGGATCCACAAGCCTGACCGGCTACATATGGCTAATAGTTACCTTGAGATACCTTTTACATCATCTTGGGTGTATGCTGGTATCCATTCACTGAATGGGAATCAAGTGAAAGCCCAGTTATACTGCTATACACTCGGTCCCTGTTGTTATTAGTCTAGGTATCTGTTGGCACCATGTTCAGAATGAACAGTCAGGAATATTACCATTATTGGAATTTGAGACAATAGACATTACTTAAATCCTCAGGATCATTAGCATCTCATATAAAACCTGAATTGGACATTAAAAATGAGTTAGTGATGGGACAAAAATGTTTTGTACATTATAGTACAGTGAATATATGATATTTTATAGAGACAATGCAGATATACGAATATGCCTGTCCTGTTGACTTGGTACGAGACGTATGAGGTATGAACATGAGGTGAACATATGGAAACTTTTGATAAGACGTTTTTATTAGACTAGTGCTGGTTAGAAACATTTTATCTTTTTAAAGATCAGTTTAAAATCTGATTATGTTCGTGATTTTGATTGTGTAGATTGCCTATGCACATCTTCTGGATTTGAAGCACAAATTTTTGGAAGCTGGTCAGCGTTACGTGGAATTGTCCGTTCGTTATCCTTGGATGGATGACTCGGAACGCTTGGGTTTTCTTGAACGTGCTTTGGGAGCGGCTCTTTTGTCGGGTGCCGGACATCAACGAGCTCGTCTATTGGCCATTTTGTACAAAGACGAACGATGTCAAACATTTGAAGCTTTTCCAATATTGGAAAATATGTAAATTTTGTCATACAACTGGTTAAGCGTTAGGGGGTGTGGTGTGGTGTAGCTCTATTGTCACACCATGTTTGATGTACAATTTTTCAAATGTATTGTACAAAAAATGGAAAATGAAATTCATAGTTTCCATAATTGTAGACCGTATCAAACGACTGTCTTTCACTCTTTTATCAACGTTGGAATATTTTATTGGGTGCTTATCTAACGTGGATTTTTTCCAATATAGGCAGCATGTCACAGACTTTTATAGTTATGGTTATTTTTTATAAGCTGGTTCTAAACCACAGGTTGACAATTTATCACCTTAATGTTGGAAAATTTGTTCGTTTTTCATACGTAGATCACATTGTTGTGTGCAGTTTGTCCTTTCGGGATTATGTTTGTCTTTAGACATAAAATGAATGAACTTTTGATTGAACATTTGAAAGCAAATCCATTCTATTAAATAAATAAATACTCCATGTTTATTTTTGATGATTACATTATACATCGAAAGTAGGTCAATGACAATATTTTTGTTCATTTCATATAAATTGGGGTTGGATTTGTATAAATTCATTCATTTCGGTTGGTGACGCGTAGTTACTTTTTCATTATTTCTATATTTGTACGGGACTGCGCTTGATAAGTGTGACAAACGTAGAAGAATAACAAAGTTTCTTGGCTGGTAGATGGCATTGTTATGACAGCGCCACTATTTACGAAGATTGGTTGTCAGGGTTATCTCCCTTAGCTCAACGGCTACATATGGTATAGATGTGCCTTAAAATACTTTTTAAGTAAACTGGGTGTATGCTTGCATCCATTCACTGTAGCGGAAGCCCGTTTTGCATTCGGTCTCTGCTGTTCTCAGTCTAGATGTCTATAGACATGAAGGAAGAACAGTCAGGAATATCACTGTTATTGGAAATTGAAACTTTATAAACACTACTCAAACCCTCAAGATCATTAGCATCCCAGATTTGTATAAATATGTTTATATAGTGTAGTTTTTTATTTTATATTTTATATCATGTCATATCTCTAACATAATCCTTCAATCCATTTCTTTTTTGACATCAAACTGTTATTTCTAGGTTTATGGGGCGATTGATCAATCGATCGTTGTTGCGCAATTTAGTGCCATTGTTGGTGAAATATTATCCACATTTGATCGAAGCACCTTTGGCCGCCACTTCTCCATCCGTTTCGCGCTCCCAACAGATCGAGTCCAGTTTGACCAATTCCACGTTTGTCCAGAAGCTCATCGAACGCGCCCTAATCGAGCACAACATGCTGGCAGTCAGTTTGATCTACAACAATATTAGTCTGTCCAATTTGGGTTGTTTATTGGAAATTAGTACTAGTGAAGTACGTCGGTTATGGTCAACTTTATACTAACAATTGGGATAGATCGTATTAATATTAAATGCATCTTTATTTTTGGTTGGTGTTATTTAAAATAAATATTTAGAACTGAAGATGGTAATATGTGATATAGGATAGTTCACTTTTAATGGAACAAGATTTATTTAAAAATTTAAAAAATTGCGACAAAGACATTATCATCATTATCGAGGATAAACCTTAATCCCTGAGTATCCGTTTGGTCCATGATTGCTTATTTGGCACAGCCTTTATTGCTAAAGGTCGTTCCACTATCCGCTACCTATGGATGCGCTAGGTAGGGGGTCGATCTCCCCTTAGTGAAAAAGTCAAAACTTATCATTAATGTAGTTTCTAAATGAAGTTTACTTTTTTTTATTAATTATTGTGCCTTAAAGACATTTCTTACATAATATTATTTAGTAGTTTAAATTTATATTTTTTAAATACAAACTTCAACATTATAATTGCATTTATAGGGTGTGTTATTATTATTATTGAATATGTAATTCAAATGCTTTAGTAAAAGTGTATGAGGCCTTGTTTTAAGGGTGTGTGTACATTGTTGGCACTATTATCTTTGTGTGGCTAGTCAGATCCGAAAAAAGCAGCTATTAAACTGGATATTTTAATTCAATCCAAACAATCATTGGTGTTTATTTTTTAAAATTTGAATTAAATCATTTTCATAATTTTCAATAGAATGAAAATGGAACAATTGCAATGTTTTCAGATTCAAAACAACAACCAAAGTTAGTGGTAGAGCCACATCTTGATTAATTCCAAGTTCGCATAGCATATTTATAGCATGTTCCATTTCTCACGGTTTTCGGAGGCTTGTAGGTATATGTCGGTTCGTCTACTTAATCATTATTGCCGAGATAAAGTCTGTTAAAATAGAGTGAATATCGTCCCTAACAGCATCCGTCCAATTAGGTTTTACACTCGGACAACTTTGTGATTTATTATTAGTTACAATTAAACGGATATATCAAGCATCAACTAGGTCCCATTCTATTCAAATCAAAAGTTGGCAGCGGAGCCATCTTTTTATTAATTTCAAGTTTGCATAGCATTCCGAATTCCTTTACGAATAGGTTGTTGGATGTGAATTGAAATGGGGGGCGGGGTGTTAAAACACCGCTTCTATACAACGACGGCATTGTTTACAGGAATTCACGAAATCATTTTCTTTGAGGGATATCTTTCCGGCTACATATGGTAAATGGATATCTTTAGGTACATTTTAATGTATGCTAGCACCCATTCACTGAGCGGAAATCGATTCTACCTTATAGAGCAGAATCGTAGTACCCAACAAAACCCAATAGCCAATTTCTTGATTGTTTTAGAAATCAGTTCTTCAAAGGAATATGGTATTGCACTCTTCATCAGTGGTCAACGTCGAGTTGGGGTATTTTGCCAACACGCAATAATGAAATTAGAAAAAATGACTTTAACATATGGAAGTTATTTTTGAACAGCAACTATGTTGTTTTGCAGCTGTCAAATGTGTGGTGAACAGATAAAAATATAGACAATAGAAATGTTAAGCATATATTATGTTTCTTTTTTATTGTGAACGAAAATTGTCAGAGTAATGACATCAAATTACAATCACATATACCCACAACAAGTCACAATAGATAACTCATGCTTGTAATAATAAAACAGGCCAAAGATAAACTTCTAACAAGTTTGCAAGGTTCGATTCAAACAAGGACGTATTATTATTTCATGAGAACAAATAATATTGAAACAAAGTGTAAATTGTAAATCAACATTGTTTTCGAATAATTGCACTTGCATTTTTACGTTTTCGACTTAGGCCGAATCTACTGCAGCCCATATGATTGGTGAAGGCAGATTGATCGGTCAATTGGATCAAATTGATGGTGTTATTCGCTTCGAAAGTAAGTTACGTGGTGACATTTATGACCAGTTTGGAAGATTGGATAGTGGTCGATGTGTTTTATTTCAATTTAAGAGCTGTAATAGTTCAATATAAATTAAAACTGTGAGCACCACATTTTACCTACGTTTAGCAAACGTGGCAATACAAACAATAGGACAGTTGGTTTCAACTTTACTACTGGGATGCTAATGATCCCTAGGATTTGAGTAATACTTATAATGTCTTAAATTCCAATGATTGTGATATTCCTGACTGTTCCTTCTCCACGTAGTGCATTCTGGACTAGGTGCTGAAAGGCATCTAGACCAATAACAGCAGGGACCGAGTACACCGCGGTATATTTAGGCTTTTACTGGATTCCCGTTCAGTGAATGGGTGCTGGCATAAACCCAAGATGCTGACAAGGTATTTCAAGATATCCGTGGACCATATGTAGCCGGTTAGGCTCGTCACTCCGTCAACTGGTGTCAACCCTAAAGAAGATCGCCTTGTCAATTCTTGTGAACACTAGCGTCGTCGCAAGGTAGCGGTGTTTTACCCGTGAAACTTTATTTATCCCCCCCCCAAGTTCAGTTCGCATCCGATAATCTTTTCTTATAGGAATTAACGAAGAGGTGACTCTACCACCAACTTATGTTATCTTTACTGCAGCCATTATATTTACCTAAAATGTTTATGGGATTGGGTCGACTTATTGATTTTTCTAGTACATAGATTCATTTGCATGTGAAACTGACTGCCTGAGATGTCTTGTTTTGCAACACGATTTTTCGGATAATAAAATGCTTAAACCGAAATAGATGAAGGACACTACATGACATGTTTAGTGTCAAGTGTGAACATGCATGTCTCTGCGGTCTACAGTGGGAGTACACGCGTCGGCAATGAAGACCTACGGTTCAAGCTTTTTGAACCAGGGCTAATGATAAACATTTTGGCTCAAAACGAGATTTCATAGTATAAGGGATGTTTTTGGAATAGAAAATAATCACTTTCTGTGTAAATCACATTGTTCTTTACCAGAAACATTTTAGACAAGATCTTGAGGCGGTCAACCGTTGACATGGTAGCAAGAAATTAGGCGCATTTGTAGGAGTTGACGAAAATGTGTAACTGGTGTATTTGTGGATGGGGACCGAAGGATTAACCACAAACAAAATTATTCTTACTTAGATTACTTGCTCATAGTAATGATTGAACTTACATACTTGTTTTCATACACATATTTTGTTACAATATTTTATTGTTTTTTTTCTTACATTTCGCGTACACAACATACTATCACACAGTAATAATATATTATGAACCAACAAATAATATGTTATTCAACAGCTTGCTGAAAATAGTTGACAGGAAAGACATTTTTCCACCAAGTATCGGCGCTAAAACTCGAGCCCATATATAACCGGTTGCAAGTCCAAAGCTTTAGTCATCTCTCTCCCCGGCACATAATAACGATGGTTATGATGCAATTCAAATGCAAATCTAAAGCTGTTTTTCTTGTTTTGTCCAACAAACCCAACAAAACGTCGAGATTAGCATCTTGTACTATTTTTTATTTTTCAAAAAATGAACAATTTAGATTCCGACTCATCCCAATCGATGTGGAGTACTCAAATTCAAAATCTGTGCAGTGCAGTCAACAAGATTGTTGAAGATATTGAATCGTTGCATCCCGACTGGGTTCGTACTCATTTAGATTCGCGCATGTCAGTGGACACGTCGATATAGAATTCTCTGTACATGTGTACGTGTGCGTGTGTGCACGTTGATTATTGTGCTTTACTGTGTTTGTTATCGTGATCATAAACAACTACTTGACTCTCAAGAATTTTATAATTACTTTTTTTTACAAAAATATGAAATCATGCAACAAAGAGATAAGAGTGTACAACTTTTGTACAAAATGGAACAATTAATGATTCAATTTTTGGGGACGGGCAATTAACATAGTAATACAACATTTGATTCAATAGAAGGGATTGTTTTAGAATTCTTTGTCCCATCCTGTTAGGTCTTCGGGAGCCAATTCCTGTTCTTCTTCTTCGTCATAACTGTCGAAGTTGGACAAATCTGTGAGCGAATTCAGCTGTACAAATTAGTGAAATAATATTGCCATTTATTTATTTATCATTATTATTAGTAGTAGTATATTAACAATGTTAGGGGTTTTGAAAACTTATGAGATGTTCATATTTTAATATAGTTTCTCATTTTGTAGATGATAATACTTCCATGTGGTACATTCCGGGCTTAGACTACAGTGAAAATCAGCAAAATTACCAGGATTTTGCCTTGGTGGACGGGTTACTTAAAAGGTACATTACTATTATATATATTTGGTTGGTTAGACATTTCTTAAAAACGTCCAGCGATCTCGTTAATCTTTGTAAGTAATGCTATTGCTACAGAGATGCCACTTATCAGCCAAATAGCGGCATTTTTTATACAATTATTATGCGTACGATAATCAATAAATTATTATTTTATATGTGCTACTTTGCATATTTTACGGGAAACATCTTTCAGCAGTGGACATTTTAACGAAGCAGAACGTGGTGGTTGGATTCGAACCCGTACCCACTCCGGTCCAACTCGAGCGCTGTAAGGCTAGACCACCCCGACACAAATTGATGAATTCTATCACCAGCTAATAATAATGAGTCGTTTAACTATGCAATAGCCATTCATTCTTTGGCGGATAATAGATCAACATTTTCCTCTTGGACTGCTGGACTGACATATCTGTGTTCGCCTCCGAAAACCGTGAACAATGGAGAGGAATTATTTGTGATATTTTGGGAATTTGTTGTCGTATCTTTAATGTGCATAAATTTCTGGTAGTCTTTAGACTTAACTGTATTTTTGTAAATTGTTCCACATTATTTGTTTGTAGTAATAGATTTATTGTAAGAAGGTGTATTCTGACTATTTTTCTTTCTTAACACGTACTTGGGATGTGTGGCTAAAAACCACAATCCGAGCACACTATAATGTTTGATTGTAAATATAAAACATATCAACATTGCACAATTGTGTGCCGAGGTGGTCTAGCGATACAGCGCTCGAATTCTGACCTTGGTGGGCATGGGTTGGAATCCCATTACCGGTACTAAAATGCGGGCCCATGTTTGGCTTTACTAAAATGTCCACTGTTGAAAGATGTTTCTCGTAAAGCATTCAAAGTAGCAAACATAAAATAAAAATAAATAAAATTGTTTAGATCACGTTTCGTTACTGCTAAAGATAAAGCGATGTATATATAATTATCTGGATAAGTTTCTACGTATTAATGTCTCCGATTCATCAAACGTATTTTACTTTGGGCACAATTGGAGGGCAGATGGTTCGAGCTGCCAGTCCGTTCCAGTTGAATCCTTCAAACCAAACGTGTTTTTGAACTTCCGATATGCCTTCTTTCCGGGCACCCAAACGTTCGCCTGGATTTTCCCTAATAATTTTGGATAAAAAATAAAAATTTTAAATCACTGTTTTTCTAGGTCTAGTATTGTAAACATTTGGTGTAGTCGAATGAAGAATTGCATTGAGCGTTGATGGTAAGAACGACACCTTGTCTGCCAGCTGTACGAGTATCACCCCGACACTTTGTTAGATGTGGATTGTCTCAATGCACTTTATTTATTTCCATGGGTTCTTTTTTATAAGTATATCTACCCTACCGTCACTAGTTCAAAGTCTGGTTGGGAAGGGAGAATGAGTGGAGCACACGTTTGGTCAACTTGATTTTTTTGTTTAAAAAATAGTGATGCTAATGAAACAATAAGAGGACGGTGTTTAATGAAACCGCAGCACATGCAACCTTGTCAGTGGCGCTATCACAAGGATGCCGTCTACTAGCCAAGAAACGTCGTTATTTTTCTTTGTTTGTGGCGTTTATCAACCTATCCAAGTTGATCGTTCAATATGCTGTATAAATATGGAAAACAATGAAGAGGTAGCTAAGTCACTGGCTAATTAAATGAATGCTTCGAAGCTAAACCAAAATCTAGTATTATGTTGAAATCTTTACAGTAAAAATGTGTATCATTTTATCTATCACATTACATTTTTTGTTTTCAATATGAATTGGCATTTTAATATTTATTATTAGTGTCAATAGTATATATCGAATATGTTACAAATAGGTCTTTTTATTATCGAATATGTTACAAATAGGTCTTTTTATCATTGGTGTAATGTTATTACTGCTTTCCAAAAAATTGTTTGACATTATTTTACCGAACGATTATTTCGTTAATATTTCTTAATTAGCATTTTGTTAACGTGTTTTATTTACCATTTTTTGTAACGGTACTGGATTATTTTAATTATTTTTGCAATGCAGAATTACAGAAATGTAGACTGACAAAAAATATATTTTATTATAAATAAACAAACCGTGTTAATTTCTTTATCAAATCCTGGGCATTTCTAGTAACTTTTTTCGGAAACTCAATTGCACTGATGCCCTTGAGTGTGGTGTGATAAATTCGCATCGGATCTGAAGATGTGAATGGCGGTCTAGATAGTTTTGTAAAAAAAAGTTTACATATTTACGTACGTACACAAAAAATCAATACATTTATATAATTATTTTTTGAAATGAATTGTAATCATTGCAAATAGATGTCAATTAACTTGCATACTTTTAATTTGTATTTATCTTTTGAAGATCATGACAATTTTATTGATATAATTTGTATGTACAATTGCATGAGAGAAACGACTTATAATTATCATATTACCGTTAGCATGAGCCAACGGCGGTGATATAGTAACAATTTGACTAACGACTAAATTGAACAGTGATATAGATAGAAACCCTTTTTGCATCACAATTAATAGGAATATTCCTTTTCAACATTGTCGTAAGCGGTCATTTTTAAAAATTTAATGATTATTTAATCTTTCTTGTATGTTTGTGCATCTCATAGAAAATAACAAACTTTTACATATATATATATATATATATATATATATATGGTTAAATAAAAAATGTATTTAAAATAGTATAAATAACAAGGCTGTGTTAAAAGATTATTATAAAGTTCCGATTTAAACTCTGCCTAATTTGGATTAAGAATGATTCAATCTAGCCAGTCCCAAGCTGGGATAAAGGAGGAGGGTTTCAGCGCAAGGTTAGCAACCTGGCCTTTGTAAAAAATGTATACTGCTACGGAAACAACACAAGAGGACGCCATTCCGGCAAACAACGGCAAAGAAGTGATCGCACGTATCTGGATGACAGAGTTACACAGATGACAGGATTGAGTGAAAGCCGAAAGGAGGCTCAATCTTTGATTTTTAGAATTTTTAATTGCAATGATACTTTGTTATTGTTTTGCTGTAATTGTTGTCTTATTGCTCCATGCTTATTTATAAAACAAAAGGGTTTTGTATAATAATTATATATATAATTATAAACTGATAAATTTATTGTTTTTTAATACATAAAATTATAACAAACCGGTTTTCTTAAAAAACAACAAAAATCAATTTTTTAATACTGATAAATAAAATTTTTATTCAAACAGCATATAGTTTTGTTTATGTTAATACATTACAATGGTTAAATATTTGGTTGTTGATATTGATATTGTTAATATAAAACACTTACAACTGGTAGTAAACGTTGTCGTATTTTGACATTTTTTGTCATATCAACATTTAGAAACAAATATCTATCCTCATTTGAAAGCCTGAAAAGAAATGATTACCTATTTGTGGTTTAAGTGCTTGTAGTGTATTGATTTTTTTTTAAATTACCCATATGAGCCTGTGCGCATAAGAAAAAATATAAAAGCTGAACTTGCGCTGGTCCACGTAATGCTTCGTTATGAAGTTTCTCAACTATGATTAATTATTCCGACTCGCTTACTTCAGGTTGTCTACACAAGACATCGTTATAAGAAAACAGGGATATATGTTCCATAATGTACAAATGACCTCGTCATTAGCCTACCAAAATGCAAACTCTGTGTGGTTCTTTCCACATCCCAATAATTTCGGCTAATAAAATTTAACCAATGAGAATGAATTTTTTAAATTTGTAACCCAAATGATGAGGTGATGAATAAGGGCAATTTTGACTACTGACAATGGAAAAGTAGCCAAAGATGTAAAATATATTTTTTAAAGAAAATTTCTTAATGAAAAATAGAATAATGTATTATTGTTAATGAATGTAAAATTACAGTTTTAAAATGTATTCTTTTTTAATTCTAATGTAACATGGCAATTATTAATATGCTATAAGCTTCTTATAAACTGACAATGTTAAATGGAATGAAGGTCATAAAATGAATAATTTATTAAAAAAGAAACGGCACACAAATATGTACCCTTACTTATACATATATTGCTCTATAATTAGGGGATATTTTTTAAAATGAGAGATAGAACAATTTATCACAGTATATTTGTTTGCACACCTATCATTTTCCTAGAAAATAAATGTTTTTCATTAAACTATTCCAGTTTGTAAAACACGATGCATAGATAGTGGCAACATTATTGAGGTTTATGGTTTATCTACTCTTATTATTAACTGGAACAAAAGATTGTATTTTACAAGTTACGTCGTTTTATGTTACAATTGTAGCTAATGCACAGGATTTGAATTTCAATTCGATTAAATCAATTGTAAGGTTACCTTGTACTTTACATTCGTTAAGTGAAATAACAGAGTGAGTTAATCTAACATACAACTACGTTTAGTAAGTGTATAAGTAGTGTTTAAATATTTATGTTATTGTGGTATATAATAATAATGTGTGTTTAATTTACTTAGATATTCGACTTAAGTATAGATTTCATATGATTACTATTGGTTAATTTTGCCACATCAACTCTGCCACCCAGATACAACTTACAATCAAAACTTATTCAATAATTTTTGCCTCAATTACTAAATTTAATAATGATATTTTCAGCACTATAAAAAAGAAATTTAAAAATATTTATTCAAACGTATTATTATTCCCGAGTCTGAATTAAGGATGCTAATGATCCTGAGGATTTGAGTAATGCTCATTAAGTTTCAACTTGATACACTTGACTGTTCATCCTCCGCGTGGTGCAACCTGTACTATGTGTCTATAGATATTTAGACTAACAACAGTAGAAACTGAGTGCACAGCTGTATAACTGAGTTCCCGCTTTGGCGGGTGGGTGCAAACATACATCCAGAATGCTTAAAAGACATCATAAAGTATACGTATAACATATGTAGCCGTCAGACTAAGTGAGATAACCCTGACAAAAAAGCAGGCAATCTCGTCAATCTTTGTGAACAGTGGCGACGTCACAAGGATATCTTCTGTTAGCCAAGGAACTCTGATATTCTTCTACGTTTTTTACGCTTATCAAGACAACGAAGTTGATTTTTATGTAGTTGATACGTCATCACCATTATTTACCCTTTTGGTAACCATGGCCTTAAATTTATAACTCATATTTCTCACAACTGTCAACCCTATAATATTTAACTCTGCAGTCAAAAGTACAATACTGTTAGATTTTCAATTACATGTTGAATAAGATGTATCCTACTTTTAAAAAAATTATTATATATTTATTATTTTGATTGTAAGTTAAACATAGTCTATAATAATTTATAAATACAAAACGTACATTTAATATTATATAATTATGAAAACCCAATTGATTATAACACGCATGAAAGTTGCAACATTTTTTAAGAACTACATCAAGTTAAGAAATAAATAGCTTATTCTTGTAAATTAATGTACGTTCTGTCTTACACGTCAATCTAATTATATAAATTGGAGCCACATAATATTTATGGCAAAAAAGAAATATTGTACCATCTCCATTTGTCAATTTGATGTAATATTTTTAAACAAAAAAAATTGAATTAATCGTATTCAGTTTTTATACCTGACTTTTTTTGCCTATTTTTATGTAAAAAATAAAAACCAATACGTGTTTTTCAAACAATTTTTTTGGTTTTAAATAAAAAGTTAATTTTCTTAAAGTGTTTATTTTGATAAAGATCTAAATTGAATCAAAACGCAAAGACATTCGATCTAAGCAAAAATAACTGCAAACGGATAATTTTTTAAAGCATTGGGTTCCCTTTATAATAGAAGACGTAAACTGTGAGATGAACTTATTTCGTATATTCCCTTCAGTCACAAACATATAAAGAATTAGTATATATATACATAAAATTATGTGATGTGATTAACTTAACATTTGTAACTTCATTAAATTTAGCGTGGACTTAACATATGCATGTTGCGTATGTGTATGTATGTGCAGTTATTAATGTTAAGTTAATTACATCATATATATATATATATATATATACTGATTCTTTATATGTTTGTGACTGAAGAAAATATACAAAATGAATTCATCTCACAGTTTACGTCTTCTATTATTTTTGTTTGGGATAATTTTTTGTTGTGCCAAATTACATTTAAAACATATTGGGTTTTAAAAACTCAAATTTAAAAATAATTGAAAATTTTTGAACACATTTTTAAAATGAAACGTTAAATGTCCGAATCAAATGGCTTAACATAAATTTGCACTAAAATGGTTCTACATTTACCAAATGTTGTGTACTTATATTCTAGCTAAAATTGACAAAGGTAGCAATTTATTTACTACAAACTTGCAATTTAGTATTTCAGACATGTACTTGTACATGATTCAACCAATTATTAATTAATGTTTACGTAAAAATATTGATAATATTTCTTTCTACTTTTACGTACGTTCCTGTAAGCAATTCAAACATTAAAATACCCAAAGCCCAAATATCCACAGCAAAGTCGTGACCCTTGTTTAGTATAATTTCGGGTGCTACGTATTCTGGAGTACCACAAAATGTCCATGTTTTGTTTCCGTATCCAATGTTTTTGGCAAAACCGAAATCAGTCTGGCAAATAGAAAATAGAAAGAAGAAATGCAATTTTTTGTTAGATAAAAAAATACCAAAAAATATGTGCAACGTTTTTGATTAATTTAAAAATGTATAAATCTAATTATTGCGATAAAAAATTAATTGTAATGTGTCAACTCAAAATTATGTTAAATGTGTAACGATTACCAGTTTACAAAATCCAAAATTATCTAATAGCAAATTTTCCGGTTTTAAATCCCTATAGACAATTCCTTTGTGATGCAAATAATCTAATGCTCGAACAACACAAGCGGTATAAAATTTAGTAGTTGCGTCATCAAAAGATAAACAGTTGCGCAATACTGTCCACAATTCGCCGCCCAAACAAGCTTCCAGGAGGAAATACAAATATCGGTTATCCTTAAATGTTCGATAAAGTCTGTAATTTCAAAAATAGATTAAATAAAAACATTACTTTACTTTAAGTGTACAATTACAATGCTATATTTTAGTTTCTTTTTAGTACATATAATACAATTACAAAAAGATGTACATGTTAAACGCGTTTTTAAGTTTATTTAATTAAAATAAAAGTTTAAATGCTTTTTTACTTTTAAGAAAAATAGTTTTAATTATTGTTTTAGTAAAATTAATATTTTAAATCTATTAATTTTTGTAGAGTGTAAATTTAATTAAATAGTCGTTTTACTTTTATTTTTTAACTCATTTTTACTACTTTAAATGTTATACCTCTTTCAGCAGTGGTTATTTTAGCATAGCCAAATGTGGGTTCACATTTAGTACCATAAATCAAATCCCTGTCTACCAAGTTTCGAGTTAAGCGCTGTACCGCTAGACCACCACGACAAGTGATTAAAACATCACTACGTTGCATGTATTTTAAAAGTATGTAATAACGTTATAACTTTGAACTAGATATGTACATGTATCTACCAAGTGTTATCCGTTCTACTTATAACAACGTCTTTTTAATGTAAACACTTTCAAGTGTTTTGAATAAAAACAATTGTATTTAATAGTAAACTTTAAAACATTTTGCAGCAAATAATAACATATTAATCGTGGCCAAACATTTAATCATTTTTTTAATATGTATACTGTTGAAATATTGTTTTTTAACTTAATGTTTTGTTTTAATTTATATCTAAAATTTATTTATTATTAATTATTTTAAAAAGCTAACGGCAATTATGTTTTTGAACATTTTGTAGATCTATTTAAATTGCTAATTACATTATATGTTTATTAAAATTTTATTTTAATATATGTAAACCAATTACAACTTTGTTTATTTTTAACAAATAAATATTCATTAATGTATTCAAGCGTATCAAAATACAATTTAATAAATACAAATGTTTATTTAAATAGTAAAATTATTAAAAATTTAATTAGCATATAATTTTTAATTTTATACTTACTTGACAATTGAATCATGATGAGTTTCCATTAAAATATCTTTTTCGTTGAGAACATGTTCTTGTTGTTTTGTTTCAACAATAAACTTTTTGCGCAATTTTTTCAGTGCAAAACACTTTTCCTTGTCTTTATTCAAATATATCTAAAACAAAAATTTATTTATTACAAACAGTGCTAATGTCCAATATAATTATAGTATTATTATCAAAAATAAATGTTTGAAACAATTGTCAATTTACTATTATTTTTTAAATATAAATAAAATTTGAAAAAATTACAATTAACACATTTAAATATATCAACAATAGTTTTGTCATTGAAAATGCACATTTTTATTTAAATATAGAATAGTGTGTGCATGTGTGGAGACAGGTTTTGGCCATCGAGGTGGTATAGCAGTACGGTGCTTGACTCAAACCTGGATAGGCGTGGATCTCTAACACCGGAACCGAATGAGGGCCCACGTTTGGCTTTTCTAAAATTACAGCTACTGAAAGATGTTTCCCGTAAAACATTTGAAGTAATAAATAAATACAATGTTGGATGCCGTTTGAACGTGCTAAATATTCACTTGTTACAAATTATTTTTAGAAAAACGTTTAAACAATAATCATTACTATTTACTGCAATCGAATATACAACACGTATACCAATCGATATTTATTTAACAGTCAATATTTAATTATTTTCACTTTTAAAATGCAACTTATATAAAATTAGTTTAGTAAACCAAACTTTTTATGTAATCAAAAATTGCTATTGTTTTTGAAAAATTGGAGTTTGGTAAATTGTAATTTTAAAGTGCAAATAATGGAAAATAAACTGCCGTTATACATGAATAATTTTGATATGCTTACAAATTGTACGCGACCGAATCCGCCTACACCAATCGTTGAAACGACGGTAAAATCTTTAAGTTTTGTATCACAGAAATGATTTTCTCTTTGACTAAAATAAATGAATTTGAGTTTACTATTTTAAAACAATGCAAAATACTTTTAAAACAAAAATATATGTACTACAAGTTTTTAAACTCATTAATATTGATATGTCAGTCTGATAATTTTATTATTATTATTATTATTATTATTATTATTATTATTATTATTATTAATATTATTAACATAAATATTTCAGTAAAAGTAAATTTTAGTACACAAATAATAAAGATAATTAGATAAACAATAATAAAATGCAAATTTTGTCTACAAATATTAAATTATTTTAAATTCAAAAACAAAAATAAAATATGACTTACAAAAATAATTGTTTTAACTTTATTCAACATAATTTATTTGGATGTAATAATAAGTAATAAAGTATGTTATTATTATTGTTATCATATATCTAATAAGTCAATAAATTTGTGATTTATGCTGCCAACAATTGTTTTAAACTAATACGAATTTACAAACCATGGCTTAATAATATGTTTATAAATGCGTCATATATATACACTAAAATCTAGTATTCCTTAAACAATCTTTGTATTTTTATTATTTTTTTAACAAAACCAAATATGTCAATCAAAATATTTGTAATATTTTTTTACTTAATTTTTGCGCTACTTGTGTTGTGTTCTAACTTTTTTCTGCTTTGTTATTTTTATTATTATCATTAAACTTTAATACTTTCACTTTTTGTAAAAATAAGGTTTGCATAAAAATCATACATTAATGTCATTAACAAAAAAAACATTTTTAATACTATATAGATATATATAACATAATAAATAAAAAATTAGGTTATTTAATAAACTTAATAAATTACCCAATTTCGAAAATCCTACTGAACAAATAAATTTCAGTATTTTTAACAAAAGCAGCTTATTGTTTAATTTAATTTTAAATTAGTTATTTATTTCTTAATCTTTTATGATTTATAAAAAAATACTTTTTAATGTTCAAGTTATTAACTTAGATTTAAATAATGTCAAAAATATGTTTTAATTTTAACTCACGGCAAAGTCTGTTTGTTATCGGGATAAACACGTTCAAAACTGACTAAATCTTTAATTAGTAAATTGTACGAACTATTTTTAAAATTAAAATAAATAGACATTTTATTTAAAATTAATAGAAATTTATAATTTAAAATTATATGTAAATAATTGAATATAATATTAGAAATTACTTTTGTAATAAACTTATCTCTGTTTATTATTTTCAGATTATTTATATTATTTTTTTAATTTTTATATAAAAATATTTGATAATTTAACAAATACACATACATATTATTATATTGTTATAACACATACTATTACATTTTCTTTCCAATTTTAAACATAATTCTCAAATATTAAATTTTTCTTACATGTAATAAAAATATTAAGTAAACAGTTATCATAACTTAATAGTCCATAAATATATATAACGTATTAATTGCAATATATTTAAGTATGTTAATAAATTGTTTTTATACAAATAATCGTATTAAAATATTGAAAATAAATAAGTTTTTAATTTTTAATAGCATTTTAAATTAATTAAAATTTTAATATACATAAAAATAAATTATTCGCAAATAACACAAATAGTATATTATATACTTGAATGCATTATAAAAACATTTTTATAAAAAAACGTATAAAAATGCTTAAAAACCAAAATTTAATTTAAATTAAGTTTTATATACTTTTATTACAAATAATGCACTTATTGATTAAAGTGAACTAACTCTCTGTCCAAAGTTAAACAATCTACTCCTCGAGGACCCATTGCAATTATATTGGCTGTACGAACATCCTCGCTAAATAAAAAAACGTATTTTTAATTTCTATATTTTATATCATTTTAAAATGCACATAATATGCATTACATGTTTAACGTACAATAATTGCAGTTTTATTAAAAATACGAATATTTCATTTAACGGTTACAGTAAAGCATTGTAAAGCATTTTTAAATAGAACATTAAAAAATTTTCTAACTATTTTGTTAATAATATATATAAAAGCAAATTAATAAAATATATAATAGCCAGTTTTTAATAAAATATTTTATACTGAATAAATAAAAGTTGTTTGTTAAATAATTTATCACATTATTGTTAATGTGCAATATTGTTTTGTTTTATCAATATTTTGCATACACTAATTTTAAAAATTAAGCAAACAAATCAATATGGCAATTTCAATATTATTTACTTTGTTAAGGCACTTTCACCAAACCAATCGCCTTGTTTCATATAACGAATAAATTGTTCCCCATTGTTATTTTCATTATTTTTTGTAACTTTTACCTTGACAAAAACAATTTATTTGAGGTTTATAAAATACTTTTAAAATATTTTTAAAATGTTATATATGTTAAATATAAATTATAGGGATATTAAAAATATATTAAACTAAATAACAACATAAAGTTTTAATTAAATTGCATCAAACAGTAAACAGAATTTGAATATTTTTTATAACGTACAAAACGCTGATGGTATTGTGTAGCCCCTAATTACGTAATTCACGTAAGTCATTTTAAAATTAAAATAAAACGAAGCAGGAACTATTTGTACGACATGTCAGATAATTAGCTTTAATACGTACATTTATTCATTGTGGTTGATAATATAGGTACCTCTTCATTTTTTTAATATTTGTATGACATATTAAACGACCGATTTCAATTACTTGATAAGCTTAAGAAACGTGGAAAAATAACAGAGTTTTTGACCGGTAGACAGCATCTAGGTGACGGCACTACTATTTGCAAAGATTGACGAAATCGCCTAATTTTTTGTCAGCGTTATCTCCTTTAACCGAACGGCTATAGATTGTATACATATAGCTTATTTAGACTACGTTGATAAGCCTAACACTGAATCTAATGCATTTAGCTTCCTACAATCCAAATTTAAACAATATTTTAAAAGTTTTGTTTTTTATAACAAGGGTTAACTACTTAAAAGTATTACTTGTATCATAAATTATTTATGTTTTAAAAATGGCATTTTACATACAAAATTACATTAATTTGCTGGTAATCTCCTATCTCAAACGACAAAATGACAACAAAATTTATAAACACTACTTAAATTGTTAAAATTACAAAATTATTAATGTTTATATTATATTTATGAATTTTTTATACTTATTTTTTCAGCAAATTATGCTGTTTTTTACAGTTTTAATGTTTATATTATGTATATTGATAGAATAAATAATACTGTATTTTATAAATAATGATTATTTTTACAAGATATATTGTTAAAATATTATTGGTAAAGTATTATCTGAATAAAAATTTTAGTAAAAATTTTGCACCTTTAAGGTTGTTAAATGGCATAAAATATAGCAGTGAATTAATTTTTTTTAATTTGTTTAATAATCCTACCAATTCAATGCACTTTATTTCGTCACATATTTTTTTACGAAGAAAGCAATAAAAAATTGTTTAATGTGTTTTGCAAACTGGAAAATAATAAACCAGTGACTTTACTACCAATTTATTTTATTGAATAATTTTTATTCAATAATTAAATATAATTTGACGATACAGTAACAAATCGTTTTTAAATTTACAAAATTACTTTAAGCTAAATAAACTATCATTAAAAATTGTATTAAAATATCTAGTAAATAATTCGAGTAAAAGTTTTAATTTTATTCACTCACTAAGTATTACAAAACGAAGTTTAAAGAAAATTTATATTGTAATTGAAATTTTTTTTAATTTTTATTGTATTAGGAATTGAAAATTGTTTTATTAAAATCAAAAATTTTAATTAACAGCAAATTTTAATATAAATTTAAATTTAAAATTATCTATTATTTAAAATATATATAACAATACAACATGCTACTTTTTTAAATGTATTTTTTACGTACATTATATATATATATATATCAGTATTTTTTTATTAGTTTTTGACAACAGTAGAATTAGCATAAAAGAATTTAGAAGTTTATTTATACAAAATGGGACATTTTTTTATATATTTGGCTTTAATTTACATTTATTTAAATGTCAAATTACTCGCAACATTTTTTATCTTCTGCTTTTGTTAATTTAAATTTTAAAAAAATAGTAATGGCCTAATTATGTAAAATGTATTTACTAAAATTCTTAAATTTCTTATTACATAAAAAATTAAATAATTGTTAAGCAAAAAATAAAATCATTAAATTATTCCTTTTTCTAGAATTTTTTACGACTAAACTGCAATATTTTCTTGTAATTGAAAGACACGGAAACAGTTTTTATTGTATATGCCCTGGATTGGTTAACAATCTTGCTTAATATGAAACGCACGAGTTTTAGTAGAAATTTGTTTTTTAAAAGTTGCGCATTTAATTTATAATAAAGCAGATTCAAGTAGATTATAATGGAGAAACACAACATAATAATAGTTGATAAAACTATTTTGTATAACATTGATTATATTTTAAAAATTAGTAATTATAATGTTTTTTATAACCAAAACATTAATTACAAAAAATTTAAAACACATTTTTATAGTGTAAAGCATAAAAATAAATACATTTTTAAATGTTAACAAAATGTTTATAAATTATTTAAATTAATTATTTTTAGTTGGTTGATTGTATTACAAACATAAACTGAAAACTTAATTTTTATACAAAATGAGGCTATATATATACATTCATTTATTGTATTTGTATTTTGAGAAACTACTTGAAAACCTTTGTCACTGTTTTAAACGCTAATATATATATATATATATATATATATATATATATATATATATTTGTTTACTAACAAATAAATTGTGTAAAAACGTTTATTTATTTTGTCTTTAGGTACATTTTATTACCCTATTATTTATGTGCTTACAGGTTTTTGATAATATTTCATAATTTCTATTCTATTTATTTATTTATGATTAAAAAACTAAAAAATGCCGCTACAAATAAAAATTTTTAATTTATTATATAATTACATTTATTTTAACGACATTTTACTGGCGTATAAAATAACATAGTAAAAATGTAACTTGTAACAAAAGAAAACGATAATTAAATATTTTAATTGTGTTATATAAACAGTTTATATTCATATATATATATTGCTATGTGTAAATTTATACATATCAAAAATTTAAAGTAAATATACCATTTATTTACTACAAAATGTTAACATAAATTAAAATATACGTTTTGTTGGTAAATATAAAAATTAATAGTATGCCTCATAAAGTTGGTTTTATGTTAAACAGTGAAGTATAGAGACACCCTATTTTGTTTACAGGGCTTAATAAAATTTTAACATAAGCGAAACGAATTCAACTAAAATATGTTTAAAATCTAAATTATTTTTATACCTTTTATTAAACATTAGTTGATAGTTAAAATACAATATATTTATATTGATCTATAAATACTCTTTTATTGTTTATTTTAATTTTCTGTTTTGTTTCGTAATAATTATTTTAAAATAAAACAATTATTTAAGTTTAAATAATATAAAATAAATGTATGTCTGCTGATTGTTTAAAACTTAAATAATTTAAATGTAACACTGGAATTATTTTTGTCAATTGTTACTACTTTGAAAATTTTACAGAAAATATTTTTAGCTTTAGTTGACATTTTGCGAAGTAAAATGGGAAATCTGTAAATTGCTAAACCATCAGCAGCACGTTGCATTTCATAAAATAATCCAATTTTTTTTTTCCAAAATTACAAAAAATGTCAAATTACTTAAATTATTAATTATAAAATATTTTATTATCTATAATGCATCAAATTCAAAGCTTATTTTACTGATATTATTAAATTATAGGTTACATTATTCACAGTAAACTAGTTCAACATTTAGTACAAAACATTGAAAAATAAATTGTTATAAATGCAACAATGCAAATAAAAATTTTGTTTTTTGTAGTACAAAAATATTTAATCAAAATTTAAACCAAAAGTGTAAATAAACTTTATTAGAGTTATTTCAATTATAAAAAAGCTTATATAAAATATATAATTAATTATAGAAATAATTTTATATTGAACTACTTATGTGTCAAATTTTGTTTTTTTATAAAAATATAACTTATATATGTATACATAATTTATTAAATTAATTAAGTAGATTTGTTCTAATATAATGAACTTAAAAAATTTTAATATATATATATCATTTTTATTAAAAATATATTTATTTAATTTAATAATTACAAATTTCATTATTGTTTTATAAATAAAAAAATTTGTTTGCCTTATTCAAGCAAATAATAAAAATAAAATTGGCCAACTTACCTTTCCTTCGGATATTATAAAAAACGTATTGCCTCGAGCTCCTTCCCTAACCACATATTCCTCGGGTTCGTAATGACATGTACCAAGAACATCGGCTACTTTGCCCAACACTTCTAAACACAGATCTTTGAATGTTGGAACACTTTAAATTATAAAAATTCTATTTAATTTTTTAATTTGTAAAAATTATTTAATTTAAAACACTTTGCATTAAAACAGTTTTGTTAGTACTATAATATCTTCTTATTTGTATATAAGTGACTTACTGAGAGTTAAAAATTTATTTATATATTATGCAAATTTAGAAAAATATTCATTTTTGTTATAAACTATGTGCAAAACTTATATTTTTTAAATTAAAAATTGTATCAATAGTGCAATTAATAAGTATTAGAAATTTAACTCTTCTTACTATAAATATCTCAAATAATAATTTAGTAACTTTTATTAAAAAACATTGCTGGCAATAAAACATCTTATTAATAGTATACATTAACGGCTGTTATAGCAATAAAACATATTTTATTTATTAATATTTAAAAAAAAACTTTTATAATTCATTCAAACATACTTTTGTTAAAGATGCAAAAAACAAACACTACATATTATAGCATTTTATTATTATTTCATATTTGTTTTACTTATCTATTTTTATTTTTTACAAAAACAGATTTTTAGTAAATAGATACTTAGTAAACCCAAACATTGGGTGACGAAATTGAAATCTATAATGACCTGCTATAATATTTATAAATATTCAGCATTTTTTTACTTATGTTTGATAGTCTAACGCTTATTAATAAATACCTTGGATAATGCTTTACCAATATATATATATATATATATATATATATATATATATAAAATATATATATAATTATATTATATTCAACAACATTCGTGCTAGCAACTAATGTTTGTTAAGACTTAAAAGCAAACACATGTAATTTATTAAAAAAGGAATATTATCGGTCAAAATATATAAATATATAAAGAAAAAGTCACAAACTTTAACATATCAACAATTCAAATAACATTCACTCTTATTTATAACTTTTCCCAGCTGTTTTAAATTTTAGATTTTCAAGATACCGATAAAATCTACTAAAACTCAATTTTTCATAATGTAAATAATATTGTCCATATATAACACGTTATTTTACAAATTCTATTTTTTTAAAAACACAACAAAAATTAATAACGTTTAAATCTGGTTTATAGAGTATCAAATATACGAAGGTTGGGTTTTTAATCAACAAGGTTTTTGTAGCATAAAAAAATTAAACTTATAGTAAATGGTAAGTTATACCAAAAAACACATTACTAATTCTAACTTTTCTCTTAGACTTATTATAGCCGATTAACATAAGTTTCATTTTTCTTAACGACTGCAGTTTTGACAATGACACTCAAATCTGCACCTACTCAGCTACAATTTTAGTGTTCTAAGTACATCTGTCATCCCGGTACAATTCAGGTTACAGTCATAGATTTAAAATTATCAAACAAAGTCATTAAGTTTAAAGCGTAAAATAAATACATTTTTATATATAACTTGGTATAAAAATTGTGAAAATAAATACAAAATTTGGCATTAATAATACAACGATTGAATATTTTATTTTTAAACACAATTTTAAATTTTGTTGATTTATGTTGAGGCAAAACATAAAGTTCTCAATTTGAATATTAATTTTATAGTCACTAAGTCACCCACAAATTGCTTTTTTTTACAAACTTTATTTATTACTAATAATTTATAACTATGCTTGTTTTAACTAGATGCATAATTAGCTTTTTTATTTTAAACACAATATTGTTGTTTTATATAGTTAAACATTTAGTAACTCCGCCTACAGGGTCTAAAATGGTACTTGTCAGTGAACTCTTATTTTTCAATGTTTGCTATTTTACTTGAAAGTTATATTTTTTTCAACTAAGTAATTATGCTAAAATAATATGGACTATCGATACTTAAAGTTAATTGTGTTTTCACTTTTTTATAATTATAAATAGTTAAGTGTCTTGGAATTTTTGGATAAATTGCATTCAAGTGGATAAATGGTGATAGTCACACTTAAAATTTTATACATATAAAGCTAAAAACATAAATAGATTACGCAACACTAATTTCAAAAAAAATAATTTTGTTTACATAAGTTTATAAGTGTTTACATAACCCAGCACACGTCACTTTATACACTATATATAAAAAAAATTGATCAGTTTTTATATTTTATATGTATTGAAAATTTAACATTAATTATGGTGTGAAAAGATCAAAGAATATTTTTAATTACTTTACCTTTCATTTTTGTTTTATTAACCTATCTAACATTAAACTTGAACTCTTGACCTTGGCACAATTTTGAACATATATATAGTGTGATTACAATGAGTTTAAATAGTGGAAGCTATTTTTTAAGTGTTATAAATTACGAACAAATCAAAAAAAGTCATAATATGGGTTTGACTGTTGAACAAATAACGGATTTATTTTATATAAGTACAAGAACTGTATACTGTGTGTTAAAGGATTATACACGTCCAAGAACAGCAGGAACAGGACCTGCACCATCAACGAGCAAACGAGATGATACTTTTATTATCACCAAACTAAAAAGAAACAGAATAAAGCCTATCCAACAAATACAAAACGAAGAAGTACCCAATTTTTCATATTCACTTATTCGTAATCGGATGAAATCGGCTAATCTGCAGTTAAGGAAAACGCGAAAAAAAGTTTCTTTTAACTGCAGAACATAGAAGAAAACGTGTGGAATTTGCCAAAACGTATGAAGACCGTCCATTATGTTTTTGGAGATCGGTGTTTTTCATAGACAAGTGTGCTTTGAAATATGAACCATGGGCAGTGCAGTCCACGATCATCTGTGGTCCCGATTTTTTTCAAGACAACAATTGTATTGTTAAAAAAGTTGTACATCCATCATGTCTTCATGGATATTTTGGAATTAAGTACGAGCAACTACCAAAATGGAGCGAAACAAGTAGTCATCTAAACAGCTCAGAATTTGTAGCTATTTTCAAAGAATTTTTCAAGTCTAAACTACAACAAAGGGCTTCAGGGCATTTGGTGGTTGTTCAAGATAATGCTCCGGTGCATACATCGCAAAAGGTGACTTGGTTTTTATCATAATCTAAAAATTATTGGATTTTTTTATTGTTTAGACCAAGGATTCTTTAAATAGCAAAACGCTGAGCTTTGTTCAATTGCCTCTATATAGCCCAAATCTCAATGTAAATGAAATTTTTTTAGTTATCTTAAACGAGAGGTGAATAAGACGGAAAATCGAGGTACACTCATGGAAAAAATCAATTATGTGTAAGACAATCGAATTCCACAGGATTATATCAATAATTTGGTCGATTCCTATCCAAAACGGTTAAAGGAAGTTATAAAAAAGCATGGCTATCCCCTGAATTATTAACTTTGGACAATTGGTGATGTCGGCTTTATATATATGTACATATTTCATAATATAATTTATTTTTAAGCAAATAACGTAGTAGTTTTTTCATGTTGTCGAAATGTGTAAATTCTGGGTTTTTGGTCTAAGCGTAAATTTGATAATGCTATTTGCAAAAAGAAAATATTTTTAGTGTTTTGAATATTGATATTGCTAATGTGATGTTTAATGCTTATTTTAGTAAAATGTTGATGTGCCTAAATGCTTAAGTGATGTAAGGAAAGTCAATCAATTTCAATATGCTAATTTTGACAGCTCCTATTTTAGCCCCTGTAGTTTGGATCAGAAATAATTCAATCTTGCCAGTCCCAAACCTGAATAAAGAAACAGAGTTTGAGCACAAGGTTAGCAACCTGGCCTCCGTAAAAAATGTTATATTGCTACGGAAACAATAAAAGGACGCTATTCTGGTAAACAACTGCAAAAAAGTGATCGCACGTATCTGAATGACAAAGTTACACTGATGACAATGTTGAGTGAAAGCCTAAAAAAAGCTCAATCTTCGATTTACAGAATTTTTAATGCCAACGAGATTTTGTTGTTGTTGTTGTTTTGCTGTAATTGTTGTCTTATTGTCCTATGCTTATTTTTAAAGCAAAAGGGTTTTGTATAATATATAATATGTAATAATAAATATTTAATGCAAATTAAACATATGTTTAACAATTTTTATTATAAATTTATCTCTTTATATAAAATAACAAATTGAATTATATTAAATCATACTATCTTTTTTATTAAAATCATTATTTAAATAATTTTTAGGCAACAGTGCATAACAATCAACTAAAAACTGTTTAAACATTTAGATTTAACATTTTTTACAAACAAACTATAATTATTGAGTACTTACTCTAAAAGTTTTAAAAACATTAAAAAAATAGTTCAAAGTACCTTTTTAAAAAATTCACGCATTCAGTTTGTTTTTGAATACCCGTAAGCATCATAATTGATTGGAAAGATGTTCTGTCTATAGCCCACAATTTACAATCCGTTATAGCTAAATAAATATAAAAAATTTTATATAAAATAAAATAAACCATGTTCCAAAGGTAATCAAGATGTTAGTCTTGTTAGTAGGTAGACATGGGTTTGAGTCCTACATCCGGTTCTAAATAAAGGCTCTCAAAATGGTTTTATTAAATTGCAATTGCTAAAAAACACTCAAGTTTTAATTAAAACATAGACATAGATATTATTTTTTATCAAACTATTAAACTTTGGTACATAATTTTTAATACTGGAAAAATTATTATCGTTTTTTCACTGTTTTTATTATTTTTGTTGTTGGTTTTACTTTTATGCGTTATATCGTTGATAAATAGATTTAACCTATCTTATAAGATTTGGTTTATAAATATTATTTGTATTTAATTTAAAACATCTAGTATAAACCTCACCTAAAACCTGTCTTTTTGGTCCTAGTAGTATAGCACTCAACTCAACATTGGTTAAACATTACCGGCACTAGATGTAAGCACTCCTTAGTCTTTATTAAATTATTGGTCTAGTGAAAAATGTTTTTGGTAAAACATTCAAAGCACTAACAATTTAGAAAATGTAAATTAATTGTTTTTAAAAGTAAGAAAACAAAAACCACGTTTTTTAAACCATAAAAATGTAAACTAAACTAGTTTCAATAATATTTATTGTTTAATATTTACTGTTTTTTGTTAAATAAATTGTGATAATGTTTTGAAAAATTTTATTGTTAAAAATTTTATTTTTTGTAAAAACACAACTTTGTTTAACAATAGTGGCATTTAATATTCATAATTTTTTACCTAGACTAAATACGGCTTTTCTAAAAATCCACATAGTGAAAAGTGTTTTTTATAAAACAATTCCAGCTATAAAAACCTTTAAAAAGTTATTCCACAAAACATTTATTTACTTTTTAAAGCTACTACTGATTAGCTAAAATATAAATATTTAATGTTCATTTTAAAAAATGTGTTTTCTATCTAATTTTCCTAATTTCGTTATTTTATTTAATTAATATATTTAACATACATAACTATTAATTAACATTTTTATATTTTGTATATATTGACCTATAGTTGATTGCTTATATAAAACTCAAAACATTGTACTTTGTTGTGAGATTTTCACGTGTTTATATCAGTTTATTGAAAATTGTATAAATTATTAAATTTATAACTGATTTATTTAAAATTTCAAAAATGCAAATATATTTCTTTAAAATACTTTTATTGATTTTAATTTATTAAAAATAAACAAACAATATCTTTTAAAAACGTTTTATTTAATTTACAAATTTAAATATTACATAAAAACATTTAAAGTACGAATTAAAACTTTTTATATAATTTTTTTTTTAATTTTAATTATTTTTGAATTAAATTAATTTTTTATTTTTTAACAATAGTTTTGCTTTTTGTAAAAGATAAAACATATAAAGAAAATATATTTTTAAAAACAAAACTATAAAATAAAATATGCACATGTCTAACTTGTTTGAAGCATTTATGTAAAATTTACTTTTACTATAAATTGAATTTACTATTTTTATTTATTACTATTTTTCAAAATGCATTTAAAAGTTTTTAAAAAATAATTTATAAATAAATAAATGTATAAATAATTTACATTAATATTGCGTCTCTAAATTGCTTAAATAATTAGTTAATAATATATCATAATATATTATAATATATCATGATAATATATTATAATATATTTAAAATTTTAAACCCCTATTTAAAAAAAGGTTTAAATTAAACTATTTTTGTGCACAATGCAGTTATAAAATTAAATTAATTATTAGCTTTAATATATTTGTATTATATTCAACAATGTTAAATTATGCAAAAATAAAATTAACATTTTTAATAAAACATTTTTCAGTTGTAAAACCAATGTTTTATATTTAAGTAACCCAAATCAGCAAATGTATTTTTTTTATATTGCACATGTTTAAAGTTTACATTTGTAATGTACAAAACTTGTGCAATTTTACAGTATTTACCCTGTGTTTTATCAGTTGTACGGTATTAGTCTTGCAGTATATATATATATATATATATATATATATATATATTAATAAATGTGCATTTAGTATGTATTGTAAACACCAATACAAGACCGTAATAAATAAATGTTTTTTTGTTGTTTTTTTAATTTACTATATTTTTAGAATTAACGTTTTCTGTTTTCTATTAAATTTATTTAATTATATCTTTGGTAATTAACATTAATTTATTATAAATAAAATGATATGTATAGATACATAATATTTTTTTAAAATATTGTTGCATTTAATTTTTAATATATTTTTGTAATTAACTTTTCTATTTCAATTTCACTCCATTCTGTTTTTATATCAGTTAAATTAATATGCTAATAGTTTTACTTTATATATGTATGTTACTTGCGTACATTTCTATATATATATTGTTGCTCAGAACCAAACAATTAATTCAAATGTTTATAAAATATAATAAATTAAAATTTGCTGTTAGTCATTGCAATATGTTATAAACAATATTTATGATATAATAAATACAAAATGTTTTTTAACTTAACTTAAATCCATGTTTAATATTTATATTTAAAATTTAATTAAAATGTTTTGAATATTTTAAATGTGTTTTGTAAATCAATATTAATTTAATCATATAAATGTTTTTTATAAACCTATTTTAGATAATTTAAACATTTTATAATTTTACTACACTGTAAGCCATCCCAAGTCCGTTTTACAAACGAGGGGGCTTTTGAACGCATTGTTAACAAAATGGCCTTTGATCAAAATTTTACTAAACTATGGCAAAAAAAACAGCATTATTCCAGTAACAGGGTTTAACACAATCCAAATAGAATTTTAATTTTTAATATGTACAATCTTTGCAGCAGAAAATTCATATAGAACAATTTTCTTGTTCCCCTGAATTTTAAAGTAAAAGTGTTTTCATGTAATAAAATAATTAAATATAATTAAATTCTACGTTTACCGCCCGAAAGACCAGCAAGAAGGGTTTTGTAATAAACAATTAAAAATGATAAAAGAAAGGTTGGGGTAGACCACAGAAAACTTGGCTAATAACTATTCGGGAAAATCTAATTAAAATAAATGTGTTATAGGATGGAACAAAACGTTTGGTAAATTTTGTTGTCTTATGTTTGTTTCTTTTAATTATATTGCTGTTTTTTGCTGTAATTGTTATTTTATTGCCCCATGCATATTTTTAAAAAAAAGGGTTTTGTAATAATAATAATAATAATAATAATAATAATAATAATAAAATATGTTTGTTTTGTTTTACCTCTTACACTTGCAGTTCGCATGCAGTTGTACAAAATAGCCAATTCTCCAAACACCATACATGAACCCATTTCTCGAATAACTTTGCCACCATTCAAAACTTCAACAAAACCCTCTGTAAATAAATATTTTTTTATAATTAATCGTTTAAAATAAATTAATGTTTTTGTTTAATGGTTAATTTTATTGAGTTAAAACGCTAAAACAGTTTTTAAATAAAAAACAGTTTGACGCATACGTTAATATTTTACTTTGTAAATGAACTTGATAATTTAACATTTAATAGGTAGTATTAATTTGGTTTTTACAAAATATTAAAGTTTGAATAAACTTTACTTTATTAATTATGTAAAATCAACATTTTTGGTTTAAGTTTAACAAACATTATTGCTTGTTCTAGAGTAGTGTTAAAAAACAGAAGATGACTTTTAGAACAACCAATTGTTACTTTTGCTGTATATATATATATATATATATATAAACAGTATACAATATTTACTAAAACGTTTTTAAAATATACCCAGACCGGCAAATTAAAACCTTTTACATGCTACCCAATATCCTTATAGCAACATATCAAAGTAGAAACTATATATTTATTATTGTACTTTATTCTAACATTTTCTAACCATTATGTTTTTATTGCACTAATTTTTTTGCACATAGAGTTTTTTTGTAAGTGAACATTAATAAAAAAACAAATAATAGTCAACATCTAAAAGAGCCTTTTTATTTAAGCAAATTGCCACCCAACCAAAAAATGATAATAAACCAAATGTTTAAAGTTTTTCTAATTTACATTAAATTTTTAATTTGCTTCTTAAATAGTATAAAACATCTTTCATCAATAATTTAATAGATAATATATTATATTACAATGTTTTAAAGATTTATCATTTATTAATTACTAAATATTTTTTTAATTAGTTATTAAAAAATATATTAAGTAAAATATTAAAACCTAATTTTTTTAAAAACCAGTAAACCGCCTAGTTTTGACCAGAAATGATTTAATCTAGCCAGTTCCAAGCCTGAATAAAGGAGAAGGTTTTGAACGCAAGGTTAGCAACTTGGCCTCTGTATAAAATTTATACTGCTATGGAAACAATTAAAAGGACGCCATTCTGGCAAACACGTCTCTGAATGACAGAGTAACACAGATAACAGGGTTGAGTGGAAGCCGAAAGGAAGCTCAATCTTCGATTTACAAAATCTTTAATGCTAACGAGACTTAGTTGTTGTTGCTGTCTTTGGCTGTAATTGTTGTCTTACTGCTTCATGTTTATTTTTAAAACAAAAGGGTTTTATATAATAATAATATTGTAATAATAATAAACATTTTTAATTAATATTTACACAAAAAACTTTGATTAGGTATTAAAATTAATTTTGGATTTTATTGCTTGAATGTTTCACAAACTACATTTGACAATAAGTGAACTTTTGGAATATTTAAACAAAAGTCCACGCTTAGCTATCAGTAGTAGAATTTAAAACCATGTCCAGTCAGCTTTATTTTATAAAATAATAATAAAAATAATAAATGTTTTGTTAAATTATAATAAAAACAGCATACACTAATAATATATATATATATATATATATATATATATATATATATAATTATGTTTAAAATTTGTATTTAATTTTAAACATTTTGTTTTCCAATTATGAAAATATTTTTTACCCAATTTTATGTAATAAACTATGAATATTAAAACATAAATTTCAATATTTTATTTTTGTTACCTATTTTTACTAAAATTATTAATTTTACTGTATTTAAACTAATTTAACCAACAATTTAATTTTTATAAAAAGTTACATTCTGTTAATTGTAGAAAATTGTTTGAACTATTAATATAAAATTATTATTATTATTTTATTTTGTACAAATACGCATGCATTATCTTTATATTGTTTATTAATTTTATTATTTATAAAATGTTTAAATAAACACAAAAATTTAAAAACAGCAGAATCAACTATGGTTTTTAAATTACACATTTTCGACTTTTTGATATTAGTTACTTGCTAGTTAGGTTACTAGAACTAAACAGCGATGTCAATCTTTAAAATAAATACTACATGATTTTGTTTACTTGTGTTACAATCAAACTTAGAACATTTAAATTGCTTAGATTGTAATTGGTAATAAAAATATAATTAATAATATTAATATCGAAATCACGTTTTACAAATTTAACCTTTTATTTTAATTTGTACATATATATATATATATATATATATATATATATATATATATATATATATATATATAACTTATCATTTAACGCTTTATAAATTTTATATTACAACAATAAATATAATGCCGTGATAGTCTGGCGATACAACGGTCGGCTTGAGTTTGGATGGAGATGGTTTTGATCTGCATCACCGGCACTAAATGCTAACCCACGTTCGGTTTCTCACAAATGGCCATTGTTAAATGACGTTTACCGTAAAAGATATAAAATATTTAAAAAAAATAAATAAATAAATGTTGGTTTACCTTCTAGTACATAAACCACTGAGCCAATTTCGCCTTCCTGTATAATCCAAGATTGTCGAGAACAACGAACCGGACACATGGATTGTACAATTTCGGTAATTTGTTTAGAATCCAAATATTTCATAAAATCATTTTCTAATATTGCACGTGTAATTAAATCTTTTGTACTAAAAACGTACGAATATATATATATATATCAGTTAGTTCATTAAAATGTTTATTTAAATAAATTTTGACAAAAATAGTTTAAAAATGCAATATATAATTAATTTACACATAGTATATTTATTTAAAGTCTTTTTATTAATATAACAACACCTCCGCCTAGTTTGGACTAGAAGTAATTTAATCTAGCCAGTCTCAAACGTGGATGAGAGATGAGGGTTTAAGCGCAAAGTTAGTAACCTAAATTTTGTAAAAAGTTTACACTGCTACAAAAACAATAAAAGGATGCCATTCCGGCAAACAACGGCAAAAAAAGTGATCTCACCTATCTAGATGACAGGGTTCAGTGAAAGCCGAAAGGTAGCTCAATCTTCGATTTTCAAAATTTTCAATTCCAAAAATTTAGCCAGTGTTGGAACATAGAATATACGTACACTTTTTTGTAGTGAACAGTTAGAACAATTTTTTCGAGAAATAAAAAATTACAACTTGGATGTTTTGGATATTAGCGAAATACGATGTTTTCCATTTCAAAAGTAGAGATACATCCATTTATTATCTGGACATAAAGGCCATCATATTCATAGAGTTGGTATTACGTTGATATGATAAAAAGAGGGTAAGTGACCGTATTATTTCAGCTAGATTCAACACCAGATTTGAAAAAGTAGCAACGGTGCAAAAGATATTAAAATGTTGATGTGTAATGTCAATGCAAAATTAAACAAAGACAGATCTGGGTACTTCTCAAATGTTGGACTACATGGCTATGCTAACAGTATAAATGATAATGGTTATAGGTTGTTAACGCTAAACAGTCATTGTGGAATGAGTGTTGAAAACACATTTTTCGCTCACAAAAATATACACAAAGCAACGTGAGTATCTCCCGACGGAAAAACAACAAACGAAATTGACTAAATTTGTACTAGCACAAAATGGCGATCTTCGTTGCATGATGTTGGTTCTGATTAAAATCTTGTTGTTAAAAAATTTTGTTTAAATTTAAAGAGAATAGAAAGCACAAAAATATTACTTCCATTTTCGTGTGAGGAACTTAAGCAACCGAACATCTTAAAACAATTCTACGATTCATTAAAAAATACATTTTAAAATCTGTAAAGAGTAGAAAAGTCTGATGATTAATGAAAATTGTTCCAAAAAACAAGTACAGACTGTACAACAAATGTGCTGAGTAGAAGGTATGGCTCTACAAAGAAACAATGGATTTTATCATGCTCTTGGAATCTAATTCATTTTTAAAAAAACTAAGTTAGAAAGAGATCGATTTAATAATCCTGTTATCTGAAAAATATTTAATGATAAAAATAGAACTTTAGATAAGCAGGTTAAAAAAGATGCCACTTAGATAAAAATGATTGGTTAGAAAACAATTGCAAAAAAGCAGATAATGCAGCAGCTAAAAATAATTCCAAAACTGTATAAAATTGTGAAACAACTGTTGGAAGTTAGAAAGAACACCAATATTCCAATTAAAGGAAAAGATGGTCGTTTACTTCTAACAAATGATGAGCAATTATTCAAATGAGTAAAGCATTTTAAAGAAGTACTTAATCAACCCATGCCAAATACCCTTATAGATTATGATAACGATAAAGATTCGGAAATATTTACTGATGACATTTCTGTAACTGAAGTAATCCATGCAATTTAAAGGTTTAAAAACAATAAGGCAGGAGGATTTGAAAAGATAACTGTAAATATGCTAAAACATGGAGCTGACGTTGTATAATGCTTATTTATTTAATGTTATACAGCATAATGAACAAGTTCCAAATAATTGACGACAAGGAGTAATTGTTACTCTTCCCAAAAAAGGAAGTCTGAACGATTGCCATAATTGACACGGAACAACCTTACTGTCTGTTCCTGATAAGGTGTTTTGCAAAGTAATTTAAACCGTTTAAGTAATGCAGTAGATAAACATTTTTGAGAAAAACAAGCAGGTTTTCAAAAAGGAAAAAGCTGAATTAAACAAATAATCACCCTTCCTAACATTATTGAGCAAAGTCAAGAAGTTGAAAATTAATTTTATTAATTTTATCAAAACTTTTGACAGTTTTTATCAAGAATCTTTGTAAAAAATTGTTGAGTTTTACGTAATACCGTTAAAATTTGTTAATATTAAGCGTTCGCTATACCTAAATTCAAGTTGTTGTATTTGAACAAAAGTGATCATACTGCTATGTTTGAACTTGTCACGGGAGTACGTCAAGGATGTATTTTGTTACCATTTTTGTTTCTTCTAGTAACTGATTTTATTATAACTTGATCCATGAATAATTTGTTTTATGGTATCAAATGAAACCATAGCAGATTAACAGATTTGGATTTTGTAGATGATATTGGTCTACTCAGTGAAACTCCAGAAATGATGCAAAATATGACAATACGTCTCAGTGATATCAGTTCTTGTATTGGCTTACGGATTAATTGTTCAAAAACAAAAATGTTGTTTACTAAGTCAAACAATTATTTGTCCATCAGAATTAATGGACAAAATATTAATACTGTTGATTCCTTTACATATCTGGGAAGCATTATTGGTAAAGACGGAATAACCGAAATTGATATTCAAGCTAAAGTTAGAAAGGCAATGTCAGTCTTTCAGAAACTTAAATCAATATGGTCTTGTTCTTCCATTCGCCTAAAGACAAAATTTTGTTTGTATGCATCAACAATCATTTACATCGCAATATATGGGAGTGAAACGTGGAAGGGATTAGACAACATTGATAAGATAGTGGATGTTTTTTATCGCCGGTGTCTTAGAACTATTTTAAAGATTACCTGGCACGATCACATTTTAAATAATGAGATCATGAGAAGAACTGACTCTTATTCACTGCATGACATCATTACAATTAAACGAAAAAAATTATTTGGTCAAATTCTACGTTTACCGCCCAAAAGACCAGTAAGAACGGTTTTGGAATAAAAGATCAAAAATAGTAAAAGAAAGGTTGGTAAATCACAGAAAACTCGGTTAAGAACTATTTTGGAAAATTTAATTGAAAAGAATGTTTCATGGGATCAAGCAAAAAGTTTGGCAAAATGCTTAAATACATAGAAACATTTTGTTGTCTTACATTCTTTTTGACTTACAAGACTTTGTTGTTGTTTTTGTTTTTTGTTGTAATTGTTGTTTCTTATCTTGAATTTGCTAACAGGTGTTTAAAAATTTACAGAAACTAAATTGCTTTAACACTAGCATAATATAAACAATTAATTGGTGCAAAATATAAATACAAAAAATTTTGTAGTTATATTTGTAAAAACATATATATATATATATATATATATATATATATATATATATATATATATATATATATATATATATTAAAATAAAGTATAAATCCTAATTATGTTATTTTTTATTTAATTTCTTTAATTTTTATTTTAAAAATATGTTAATTAAACAGTTTTAAATGTAAAAACACTTCCAATAATTGAAAATTGGTCAAAAAAATTAATATTATAAAAATGCTATAATAAAATTATAATCAGGTTTAAACTCGGAGGTTTGTAAATAAAAAAAATACAAGCTGTTTGTTTAAGTATTATTTTTGAACTTTTTTATGATATAAAGTTATTTTAAATAACCATATTTAAATATTATAAATATTGTTTTTATTCAAAAGTTTTACTAGAAATAAATTGTATAAATTATTGTATAAAATTAAAAAAGTTAAAAAGTTACAAATTATTATTACTATTAGTATTAAAAAAGGGTTTGCCAAATATATGCATATATTTTATAAATTTCTGTTTTTTAGCAATAATTATGTTAAATATTTTAGCAAACAAATTAAACTTAATTAATTTTTTCTATAGCATTTAATTAATGTGATAAAATAAATTTATGTTATTTGCAATAAAAGCAATATTGTTTTTTACTTTTGTATTTAAATGACGTATCTGAATTTTTTTAGTTTTATTAAAGTGGTATTATATTTTGTAAATAACAAAAATATTATATTAATTTAATAACAAATATTACTTAACAGAAATTATATTTTTTATAAAATTGTTAAAATATGATTTTATTAGGGCAGAAATTGACTATTTAATTTAACAAACAAATTATTATTGTATTAATAAACGTGTATTATCAACCACTGTTTACAATAATTTATAAACTGTCATTGTTAAAAGCACTAAATTTTTTTTTAATTAAAAATGTTTTTAATCGTAAATAAGTTTTACACTTTTAATAACAAAAATTATATCAATTGAAAACCGTTTAACATAGCAATGAAAAAGTTTTTCATTAATGAAACAAATATAATTGTGCGTACTTGCAGGTATTTTATAATTTTATTTATTTATTTTGTTTATGTTTGCTACTATAAATGTTTTACGAAAAACATTTTTCAGCAGTGGACATTCAAGCGAAGCCGAATGTAGGTTCACGTTTTTGTGCCAGTGTTGGGATTTAAACCCATGCCCACCCAGGTCTAAATCGAGCGCCGTAGAGCTAAACTATCCCGGAACATTTGATTTGTTATTTAAGTATCACATTTTTGGACTTACTGTGTTGATAAATCCTATACTTAAATTTATAACTGACAACTTAATTTAAGTGATTGCGTTATATATATATATATATATATATATATATATATATATATATATATATATATATATATAGTTAAACTTCTAACACATTTATTAATATTAAATTATAGTGAATTTTTCAACCACAAATTAATTTAAACTATTTAGTACAATTTATTTTATAATGTAACTCTACTTTAGGATAACTCATCAAACTAAAGTAATTTTTTCTATTTAACTATATGTTTAACGTATTCTTTACATTTATATTTACTGTTTATTATGTAATATTGTATAATGCATTTTGTTTGTTTGTTTTTTACTTTTTTTATGTTGTTATTATTTTTATTATTAATAATGAAAATGTATTTATGCAGTGATTGTACCCTGAGGTAGTAATCATAATTAAACATTTTTACATAAAGTAAATTAGTAATAACAATTTATGTATTTTTGGGGAAATATTTTACAATAAATATTGTGAATATGTATAGAACAGCTTGATAAGGCTTCAAATTTAGTACCGATAACGCATATTCACGTCTTTCCAAATGAACATTTAATGTTTTACTTTACTTTGCTATTTTGACACAAAATTTACACAGAAAAATAAAGTTAATTAATCATTGTACTATTTTTTATAAAATAAAAAACAAATAACTGATCTATTAATTTTGTATGTAAATAAGTAATTTATTATTAATCATTTACACGACAATTCAAATTTTGCATTTTTGTATAATAAGAATAACTAAAAATCCATGATATTTTACAAACTATTTTGTTGAGTGTTTATGGTTCCAACAATAAATAATGTATTCTTTGTATTGTACAATTATTTCAGTAACAAAATTTTTAAATTTTTAAATTTACATGTATTTTTTAATTTAAAGTTTTTTATTTAATTTAGTGTTATTTCTGTTTTAATTTACAAATAATTAATTAATACATTGTTAAAAGTGAAAATGAAATGAGTGTATTATTACACATTTTAACCATATAATTAGTAATTTAATCAATATGTAAGCGATATAGTTATTTATATAAAAAACTTTTACATGTTTATTTTGTGCTTAGTGTATGTGTCGTATATAATGCAGCATTGTAATTATAGGTTTTGTTTTTAGGTTAAAATTATTTTTATTTATTTTTATTCCGTTTTAAACAATCTAATTAATTTTTTTGTTAAAAAAGTTATTACCGCTACTACTACTACTACTAAATAGTAGTAGTAGTAGTAGTAGCGGTAATTTTTCACTGAAATGCATTAAATAAAATCATTTTAATTACAATTATAATATAATCATTTAGGAATTGAGTGGTAAACCTTTAAACTACAATAGTATTAAATTGACCAAGTTTGTACATACGCTTGTATCAAAATTTAAACAGCTTTTAATTAATATAAAAATTATAAATTAGATTACATTAATGACAATTTTAATTATCTAAAACACAATAAATTTTTACACTTGAATAAAATTTTCTAAAACGGCAAATTTTTGTTATTATAAAATAATTTACGTTTATATAGTTAAGTTTCTGTAATTTACACATTTTTAACTTTTAAAAAATATATTGTAAAATAACAAAATACAAATGTGCGAAAAGTCTCATGTAATATACAAAAAATATTTTTATTTTTTAAAATTTGTCAATAAAAAAATAAACAGTTTATTGTTTATTACAAAAATGAATTGTTACAACGCATTTATTTAATTAACATTAATTTATTAAAAAGTAATATTTAATTTATTATTAAATTACTATAAATTAATGCAACAAATATTATTTTTTAAATAAAACATTGTTTTTGATATTTACAAATATAATAAATAAATAAATAAATAATAATAAACAAATACAATTAAAAATTTATTTATTTTTGTACAAAAAATTACGTTTTCAGTTTATGTTTAGTTTGTTGCTTAAAACAAAAGCTACACAAAACAAAAACAATTTTTATTCGTTTAATTGTTTTTTTTTGTTAGACAAATAAATGTTATAAATTTTTAAATGCAAGACAAACACTGCAAAAATATTTATTGTTTTATTTACATTAATTCGGTAACCTGAAGGCACTAGAACGCACTACAACACTTTAAAGTTTTTATTACTTATTGATCATTTTAAACATTTATAATTTTTAAGGTTTTTAAAAACACTTTCTAATCACATATACAGTTACCTTTATTTTAGTAATACAAAACAATCTTTCTATTTACTAAATTTACAAAACAAAATTACTCAATTTAATAAAAATTAAATTATATTGTCAAAATATAGAAATATAAAAGCAAGCATTACAACCTTTATAATTTTACTATTTTAAACAATTTTTATAATTTTTAACATTATTTTTAAGCTGTTTTTTAACAAAAATGTAATAGAGTATAAATATAATTTTGTAGGATGCAGTTTTTTATTGCAAAAATAATTTACTTTACAAGATTGCTTTTATTTTGCATTTAGTTTATCTTTTGTTCAAAAAAACCAAAACCATTGCTAATATGTCACAGTTTGAACAATGTAAACATTTTATAAAATTAAACTTTTTGTTTGTCAAATTATTGCAGTCTAAATACGTTAAATATATAGTACATTGTAAGTTATACTAAAGAAAATACATTTTTAGTGTAAATTAAAGTTTTATTCTAAATAATTTTTAAATACTTTAAGTCATTTTGATGCAACTAAAATTTTAATAATTTTTTAAAAACGTTAAAAACCAAATTGATGATTAACTAGTTACCAGAATAAATCTGTTTTAGTAACCTCTAGAAATTGATTAGATAACAATTATTTAGACCAGCAAAGGTTTTAACGATGCAAGTGTAATTTCTTGAAAAAAATCTACAGCGCAAATAATTTTAGAATGGTAGGTTTTAGGTTTGTAAAATAAAGCACATGTATCTGTAAAATGACCCATTTTTAAAAATATGACAAACATTTTTTATAGTTCTTTAGCAAACATGACTCTTTTCAATTTTTGTGAATAAATTGGTTGACTATTTTATTGTGGATTTGTAAACTTAATTTAACAACTTTAAGCAATTTCTCGTAATTTATTATAAAAATGTTTTTTAAATGTAATTTGTTTATTCTTTTTAGATTTATTGTTCACTTCCGTGTTAGTGTTTATTTTATTCGTTTGTAGATGGTTTCCGTTTACTTGTAAGCAATTTGGCAAGTGTTTTATTATCAATAACTTTGTACACAAATTACCTGCTTATTGTAAGTGTTTATAGTTATATTAATTTTTACACTATTATTTTAATTTGTAATTGCTTTTGTTTTGTTTACAAGTTAAATAAAAGCAACGTTGACTTTTATCAAACATCTATGTATAAAGTTTTTATTAATGTACCAATTTATACTAAAATGTTGAAATAATAATGACAGTTGTTAAAATTAAGTTTACATTTATATTATTAATTATATATAATGTCATTTTTATGCAAAGGATTATTTTAAGATTTTTATATTAAAATGGTAATAAATTAAATAAATTTTGGCTAATTAAACGTTTACCTTTGTTCATGTTAACACTTAATGTGAGATAAAAAATTAGTATAAATTTGTTCCAATTTGTTATTAAATAATGTTTTTTGATTAATTTATTTTATGAATATAAACTCCGCTTTTTTGGACAAGAAATGATCTAATTTAACCAGTTTTAAGCATAGATAAAAGAGGAGGGTTTAAGCGCAAGGTTAGCAACCTGACTTCTGTAAAAAAATTAAATTGTTACCGAAACAATAAGAGGACATCATTTCTGTAAACAACGGTAAAGTTATTGCACGTATTTAAAAGGATTTTGTAATAATAATGATAATAATAATAATAGTAATAATAATAATATGAATTTGAATATGAATGTGAATATGAATATTGATATATAAATATATTTAAAGTGTATATAATAAAATTACACTGTTAATGTAATTTGAAAATTGTATCCTTTTAAAGCCAATAGTCTTAGTTACAACATGTTTTTTTAATTAACGTTCGTCGAAATAATTAATTATTACAAAAATATTTACGTTATTTTTCAACACAAATTGTTTAATTTATAAAAATTTAAATAACTTAAAAATATTTTGTCTTTTCAGTGTACCAAACTATTGTGAATGTTTGCTATTATGCAATTAATTATTTTTTTATTACACAAAGTACGCCACTTGTACAATGAGTTAACTCTAAAAATAAGTGTATATTTAATAATTTAAATAAGTTTAAAATTGAAAACCTACTAAATAAATTATTTATTTATTTCATTTTATGTTTTTATTTTATTTATTTATTATTATTATTATATTATTATTATTATTATTTGAATGTCTTATTAAAAACAATTTCCTGCCAGTAGATATTTTCGACAAGTCATACAAGGGTTTGCAGTTAGTGCCAGTTGTTTTAATAACAAACTTACTTATTTATTGGTTTTTACGTATTATTATTAGTAATAGTAGTAGTACTAGTATTAGCAGTACTAGTATTGTAATTATTATCTTGAATGCCTTGTAAAAGCAGCTTTGAGCACATAAAAATGGGTACAATTATAAAATACATAGTCAACAGGTCTAAAATCAGTCAAACAACATTTTTTTAAAAAGCAGAAAAAAAGATAAATATTTGAAACACTAAAAAAATTAATTAATATTTAAATTAATGTGCATTGGTTAATTTTTTTACAATAAACGTTTAGCAAAGACAAATCAGATCTGTATTGGAATTGTAGCCATTGTAGCTACTTAAAGATTATTAAAAATTAATAGTTATGTAATATTTAAAATACAAATTCTTTTAAATAATTTTTCTACCAATTAAGTAGTCTAAAAAATAACTACTTTAACTGCAAATTAGACATAGGCGATATAATCTCATCTATAAATATGTTTTATTATAAAAAAGCGTGTTAATTAAAATATTGGAAATAAATAAAATGCTATTAACAACTATTTAAAATGTACAAATGGAAATTAGTAAACACACGCATTCGGTTTAATGAACAATATTGAGTTGTTTGTATAGCGTTTGCATTTCAGATAAAACTTTGTAAATTTGTCACAAACTAAATGCATGGTAGAAAGATATAAAGTGTTCTATACCAGATAGATTGCATAAACAAATTTATAAAAACAATTTTATTGCAATTAATTTTTTTTGAGCCGATTATAATTGCGTATTTTATTGATTTGTACTAAAAAATACTCAGGCATAATTGTAAAGCAAAATACTTGTTTTGTACTGCGTTATATTTACAGCAATTATTACGTGTATAAAAACCTTTGTTTGTTATTCATTTGGTTCTATTTTTTTAAAGTGATATATATATATATATATGACGTTAATTTAGAAAAGTAGTAAACAACTTGGGATTACAAATTTACAAATAATGCAAATCATTCTTACAAATATAAACATAAAATTTATTATTGGTATGGAATTTTAATAGTTATGTAATATTTTAAGCATTTGAATAGTAATAATAATGCTGCAAAATTAATCTATTTTAAACCAACAATGTATATAAATGTTGATCTCATATTAAATGGTTTTTTATGACAATAAATAGTGGTTTTATACAAACATTTTAGTTTTAATAATAAGAATTATTATTGTTATTGTTATTGTTATTATTATTATAGCTTAAATGCAGTGCAAAATATATTTGTCAGTAAGTAAATATTTTGATTAAGACGTTTAGTGCCGGTGGTTGCACTCAAACAAATATCTACCTAAGACCAAATTTAGCGTTGTACTTTTAAATCACCACGTGATGAATCAATTTATAACATTATTTTATAACAATTGTAGTATTCGCTAGTCTGTTAATTTTAAACGTTTTATTCAAATAGACACATTTAGCGTGTTTTTATCCAACTGACAAATTAACTATTAAAAAGTAGACAACAACAACAACAATTATTGTATTATTTTTGTGCCGGGGTGGTCTAGCGGTACAGCACTCGAATTTAGACCTCGATGGGCATGGGTTCGAATCCCACCACTGGCACTAAAATGATGGGCCCACAATAGGCTTTGCTAAAATGTCCACTGCTGAAAGATGTTTTTTGTAAAACATTTAAAGTAATAAACATTAAATTAATTAATTAACACCAAACTATTAACAGATTGTACAATTAAAGATTATTTTAAATAGTGCATTGTGTATTGCTTTAATACAACTATACAACTATATAATGAAATTAGTTCGAAAATTAATAGAACAATACTCTAAATAATACAATTTTACCGACTATAAATTTTATAATTTATTTATTTTCTGATTGCTAGATTAAGTTATTTAATTAATTAAGTTCAGATAATGTATTGTATATTTGTAAAAACATTTTGACTTAAACCGAACCAACACATTGGAAATAAAACATTTTATTCCAAATAATTTACTTTTATAAAAATGTAAAATGTTTATTTAGGTATTATTAACAATACCAATAATTAATGTGTTAATTATAAATTTAAATTTTGGATAAAAAAAATTAATTAAAAAATGTTTTATGCATTTTTAATTCCATTTTTATAATAAGAAACAAATGTAAACTTTAATACACTTTTGTTTTAATATAGACAATAAATATATCCAATTGTTTTCACTAATTCATTTAGTTATTTTATTTTATTATTTATTTCAAAACCCGTTTTCTGCATAGAGCACGGGGCGACAAGATTTTTTTATATAATTGTACATCAAATTTTTGGCTTTAAAGATTCAAATTCTATTCGGATTTTACCCAACGTTGCCATTAAAATTATGCTACTTTGTTGTAGTTTAATCAAATGCCATCCTCTTGTTCTATCTATGGCAATATTAATTTTTACAGAGGTCAGGTTACCAATCTTGTAATCAAATCGTCGTTCTATTTTAACCAGACTTGTAATCGGCTACGGTGGAATTTAGAGTAGTGTCCAATGTCCTGTATTTTGAGCGGATTAAAAATGTTATGTTCTTCTTTAGTACTTGCAATTTAAAGTTGTTATTTTTTTTTTTATTTCTAAAATATGTAAAACATAACAATGTATTTTTAATGCAACTTGTTCAATGTTCAAACATTCCAAACTTTAATGTCAATTTTTATATTTGATGTAGTTTGAAAAATTCTCTATTATAATAGTAATTTTTTACAGTTTTAAATATTGTCGGTATAAATTTAATTTAAATCGGCTATTCTTTTTGTTCACAATGTATGTCTATTTGCCAGCTAAAATTGTTAGTTCCAGACTAAATTTCTAACTGAGAAATCTATGCAATAATAAGCTTAACCAATTACCCAACTAAATTACTCTCAATATTTGACCGTGTAATAAAAAAAATAATGGCATATATATACATAAAATTTTTTAAATTATAATTATATAATTAATTTTATAAATTAATTAAAACACACAATTATAAGCATACACGCAAATACATTTTATTTGTCTTAGCTGTATGGTAAGTTCTTTTAATCTTTTTAATGTTCTACATATTATATATATATATATAATTCTATGGATGTGTTTATAAAAAAACAACTTAAAACAGAGCCAAAATAAGATTATTAATATTTAGTGAAATTCTTAACATGCAACAGTATATATATATATATAGACTACAGAATTTATTTTATATTTATTTTTAATTGTTATTATTATTAATTTAAACATTTTAATAAAACTCAATTAGGAGTAAAATAAATTACTTCTAATTTAATTAGTAAGCAATTATTTATATTACTTATTTAGGTAAATAAAAATTAATTTACATTTTTAAAAGTTTATTGGTTTTTATTATACGTGCAAAACCAAACCAAAATGACAGTTTTTATTTATCAATAAAATGTAATATTTAAAATGTCACTATTAAAAAAATATTTTTTTTAAATTAGAAAGTATTTGTAAATTTTAAAACAATCATTTTTTGTTAAAACTTTTTAATTAAAATATTATTGAAATTAATTAAAAGGTTGTTTTTAAACATAGAAAACAATAAATGTACTTAAATCTTTTTTTCAATTTTTTTGTTTAATAGAAATACAAAACAACGCATTTAAAAGCATGTAAAATAATAACATGCTTCTATTTTGTTAAAAAAGAAATTATTTTTTATTTTAGGCATTCCATTTTACCTAGTCTACTTTGTTTTATGGTTGATCTATAAAATTAGTTTTTTGAATTAAAATAATGATTAAATACAGGAACTACATTATTATGTTATATCTGTTGTTAAATATAATAATAATAATGCATACCTACATTTATATGCCAGGGTGGCATAAATTCTTAAAATGTTAAACTTGTACCTGGGGTAATTATGGGTGTAAAATTACATAAAGCTATATTAATAACGTAACCAAAAGCACGTTTAAGAACATAAGCCAAGTAATTACACGTATTACAAAGTATTTTTAAGTGTTTAATACAAAAATAATATTTAGTATTAAAAAAAATTATATTATTTGAATTTTCGTAATATTTGATGTTGTTATTTTGATACATTTATTTAGCCTTTAATTACGAACTAGTTCAAATTTAATGTAGCTCTTAATTAAATAAGTTTACAAAATCATACTTGAATTTTATACATAATATAGCATTGTAAGTTGTATAATAAAACAAAGATTCTATTTTTACCAAACCTAATTGTTATAAAAATTTAGCTTTGTCAACAAATTCTATTTAAAGCAAATTCCTTCATTATAATTTTTTTATTTTTGTTAGTCAGTTATTTCACATTTTCATTATTATTTACGCATTTTTATTTTTTTTTAATATGTAATTTATATATTTTTATTAATTTAACTTTTTTATTTTTATTACTTTGAATGTTTTACAAGAAATATCTTTCAGCAATGGACATTTTAGCGAAGCCAAACGTGGGCTCGCATTTACAACATGAATATGCTATAAAACAAATTTTAAGGTAGTTAATATAAACAAAAATTAACTTTTTATTTGCAATTAATACAAAAATAAATAACATTGTTAAAAAATTTTTACTTTATTAAAAATATTTTTTTACATTAAAATTTATATCGTTCTTAATTTAGTTTATTTTTAAACTTTATATTAAAAAACTTAATTAATAAACTTAATTATAATATTTTGTTTACTAAAATTTTTAAAATGCAATTTTTTGTCTGTTTGTATATAGACTATTTAAATTAAATACAATAAAGGCATTCTGTTAAAATAATAAATTATTAAATTAAAATTAGAATCAGTGTAATTAACATCAAATTAAAAATGGCTTTTAATTAGTCAAACTAAGGTTTACAAACGGATAAAACAGCTAAGTTTTGTGTCATGCACTATAGCGTATAGAAATTAAAATCCCATTGCTGACACTAAATACGAATCTGTGTTGGGTTGTGCAGTGTCCACTTGCAAATATTCAATTAATATAATTATACATTTTCTAATACAAAAATATAAACTAAATAACTAAATTTTTGATTACTTTAAATATGATAATTATATATATATACAACTCCTAAATTAATTAATGTTGAAAACGTAGTTATTAATCTAAAACATTTGTTGCAATCACATAACATACAATAAAGACGTCACTTTAATTATAAAACGTACGTTATTATGTGATAATTAAAATACAGGTATAATTTTATAGATATATATTGTAACTAATAAAAAAATTATATAAAACAATCTTAAGTAAATATAAATCAACTATTAAATACTTAACATTATTTTACATTTTTAATAATTATTTTTACAGAAAAACATTAAAAAATAACAAATTAATTTTGATTAAATTGTTTTTAAATTTTCAACATTAATTTATTCAAGGGGTGTATATATATAATGTGTTGATTCAGATTTAGCAGGGTGGTTTTTGTTTAAATAATGTAAATTTCAATTTAGAATTTTTAAATAAACAAAAAAACGTATTTTTTCAAAACAAACAATGATTAAAAACAATTTATTTACTAATTTTTTAAATATAGTTCATGTTGCTATATCAACCGACAAAGTTAGTTATTTAAACTTTGAATAAAGTTAACGTCAAATAAACCAAGTTGTTACTGTTGCAATCAGTTAAATTTAAATCAATAGTAGTTTGCATATTTAGTAACAAAACATTTTAAAATAATAACTTATTTAACAGTTTAAAATAATCTTTGACTTTTAGTATTAAAAAAATGCATTATTTAAGGGTTTGTTTAAAAGTAATTGACATTTTCAAATTTAACATATAATAAAGATTGTAATTAAAAAAACTTTATTTTGATAATTTTTAATTATTCCATTTATTTAAATTAATATGTTTTAACGATATTGTATGTAGTACAAAATTTAAACTGCTTAAAATTTATTTTAATAATATATACATATGTCATTTTTTTCATTTTACTTAAAAACTGTCACGTTGTATTTCGCATTTGATATTTGCAAATTTGTAATGAAATATCACATTTTTATGAAAATGTTTTTTTATATGTTTTGTTTGCTTTACAAAATATTTGTGTGTATTAATTACTTTATATTTAATCTGTTGTATATAAATTAAATATCAACAAAATATAATTTTGCTAACATTGATCGTTAAGACTGTAACGCTAAGATATTGAAAATATTTGCCAGTTTCTTGTTTCCGTTTTAGGCATAAAAGCACCTAAACTAAGTTAATACTTTAAATTATCAATATATATATATATAACATTATTACCGTGAAATATAACTAATGTATATAAAAATAAGAAAGCAACGTTGGTAATATAATTTAAAAGTAATTAAAGCTTTTTTATTTACAAATGTTGAATAAAATTAAAAACGTTTTTATAGGTTGCTATTTGTTTTTGGTCTTTGTAAATTTGTTCTACAACATTGAAAAAATAATAGTGTTATTAAATTCAAAAACAATTTTTGCAATACAAGTTAATATCTGGAGCTCTATTTTCAAATAAATTAACTTAGAGTTCAAATGTACATGTACCACCTATTTGGATGCTAAACTCAAATGTGGGTGGGCTAGGATTCCAGTTTTACCGCCATTACTTTATGTTTATTGGCTGAAAAACGTTTTCTGTTTAAATAGTAAAAACCAGATACCGGCTATATTTACAAACACTCTATTAGCTACATTATAATTATGCTGAGAGGTGCTTGCATTAAATCACCTAAACTAATAGTAATAATAATAATAATAATAATTGTTATTAAAATCATTATTATTATTATTATTACTGCATTACAAACATACTGTGCCGGTTTGTCAAATCTAGGAATTTGCGACAACTGACATGAAGGCGCCATTAAATATTTTCCCGATTCGCCCGAAATAGCATGACGTTTGTTTCGAAAACCGGGTTTTTTGTTTGGAATTTTGTGTTTGCTTTGAGACTTGCTGCTATCGCAATGACTGCCATAAACAATGGCCTTTTGTTTTGTTTTGTCGACAGCCAAATTATTATTGACCAAATGTTGATGCGAGCTACTTCTCAACCGATGTGCATCGAAACGATTAGACGAACAATTTTTGTGTAACGTTTGCATTTTGGAATCCAAATTGGCATCAAAGAAGTAAGAATTGGTAGTAACTTTGGATAAATGTGGAGATTGTACTGAACTAGATAAAGGTGACTTGTAATGAGTTATATTACTACTACTACTACTACTATTATTATTATTATTATTATTATTATTATTTAAATTGCTTGTTCTCAAACGCTGAATATCCAACAAACGTCTAATATGTTGATTGCGTCCGTGTATAGCATTTTCCAAATGGTGTATAAAAGCATCACGTTCTTCAATTTGATATTCCAATTCGCTGACACGATTTTGTAAAAATTTCAATTCGTCGACCATTTTCCCCACTTTGTCACAATAGGGATTAAAATTTGGCTGTGTCGTAAATGGAACATGGTGAACAAATTTGTTATTTACCAAGTCATCTTTAATTGTACACGTTGAATTGGGGTATTGATTTTTGTTGTAATTTGAAATTTGTTTATTGAAATTTGAATGACCCTCCCTGGATGCATTTAAACAATCGTAGTTAGCAGAATTTGTTTTAGGAGCAGATTCTACACTGATGGTTTGAATGTCTGTACTGACAATTGTATGACCCAATTCGACAAAATTATTTAACCGACTTGATAAATTGCTATTGTTTGGACTGTTGGCATTTGTTGTTTGTATGTGTTCACTGGATAATCGTTGAGTCCTCGAATTTTGTTTTGAACTGTCAAATTCGGACGCTTGAGTATTGTCTTTGGACGTAAATACCATGGAAGTTATTCGACGCATTGATTGTTTAAAATTGTCAAACGTAGTCAAATCTTTGAATGCCGTTGATGGTTGACAGTTGCTGTTACAATTTGTACCAAACTTAGACATCATGACAATAGGAACATAGTACACTTTGGACTAAATAGTTCTAATTATTTAGAATGTACAATCCTACACATGTATCACACACATGTTTATATAAAAATGACAACTCTACCATATGTGTGCGTGCTTTTTAAAATTTATATTTCAACATTATTAATCAAATCATGTATAAAACAAATATATGCAAACAAAATATACTATATTTATTTAAATTTCTGTCCAATATAATTACATTCAAAATATGATCAAGTTCAGTTCTTATTTTACAATATACAAGCATGAATTTATTACACAAACAAATTGTTTCAATACTAAATTTCTAATCCAATGAGAATCATTTTTTTGTTATTCATAACAATTTAAACAAATGGTAAAAATACAAATAAACTTCAAGCATTAAAATTAATTAGACTTCTCAAACAAACTAACTAACTAAAACCATTTAATTGAAAAGTAAAATGGAAAAATTGTGTATTTTTATTTCAAAATTAAGCAATTAAATTTTACATAATAAGGTGTTAAAATATAAAAAAATAGTAAGGAAATACTGATCAAATGTATTAACTTATTAATTTAAAAAACAATTTATACATATATATATATATATATATATATATATATATATATATATATATATATATATAATATGTTATGTTGTTTCAGTGTTTGGTGAATTAACGTTACCTGATAACCCACTAGTCCCGGTAATCAAAACAAGAACATATTACAATGTTTAGACCAGAATCGAAGATTCTAAGTAATACAAATATTACAGGAGAATGAGAGTAATTAGTTAGGCCCTTGTCTTTGTACTCTATCTGACTTACATGTAATCGGTTGACTGATTTATCTATTGATCGTAATTCGGTTTAGTACTAACAAGGTATAAATGGTAATTTGGTGTAGTGCAGTCATTCAAGGGTCCACAACATATACAGATGTAAGTCTGCCAGGACGTTTTGTGATAGTAATTCTCAAATACTTTTAAAATATAAGAAGTCTCTGAAATTACTCCAATTTCTGCAATTCCCCATTCTAAAATTGCATCCAAATATAAACCAACTGCATATCAAAAGTACATTACTAAAAAGTTGATCTCCATTTTCTTTCAAACACTAAAAATGCATTCGTTTATTTATTTTTATATTAATGATCCAAATTTTGTTTAAAAAATTAATTTTTTTTTAATTTAAATTAATTTTCTTACATCCGTTATCAATAAATTACATTTTAATAGAAAATTTTTACAATTTAAAAAAATATGCCATATATTTGAATTACTGTTTTAAAATTATTAACACTCAAGATTTTTAAAAGGTTCAAACAATATTATACATAAACTAACTTTACCATTAATATAATCTTTTATTATTTGTTTATTATTTACTAAAACAAATTGTTTAACTAATAAAAGTATCAACAATAGTAGTGGTTTTTGCTTTTAAATTAAAAAATGATGCATAAATAAATACGTTAACACTTTTTCAACTTTTTAATTTGACCCATCTGACAAATTCAAAACCTGTAATAAAAGGCACCTATATTAATAGCAATTACTATTCGTAATTATATTACTTATCCTTCTAATAATACTTTCAACGTTAATAATATGAATGCGTAAATCTTTTAAATAAGCACTTTATTGTAAATAATATTTGTATTACAGCAATTGCACTTATTGTTACTTTATTTATTTATTATTTGTTTAAATGTTTTGTTGGAAACGTTTGTCAGTGTGTGGAACTTTATTTAAGTCAAACAATGGTTCGCATTGCGTGCACAGGTCCAAGTCTAACGTCTTGACAACTATGCCATTACGGCCCTTACTATATTGTCTAATAATAATTCCAACTACAATTGTTGTAACGTTTTTTTAAGTAAATAGAAATACATGTTTGGATGTAGTAGATCAGATAGGTAACTGTGTTTATAAGCATTGTTGCCAATTTATTAAGCAACTTTTCAAGTTTTTAAATGCATCATTTTTGAATAATAAAACTTGAGCAAAGTACTTCAAATGTTATGGCTCCAAGATAGAATCAATGATTAAACTCACTGTATATACTTTAGTTTTTTCCAAAATTGCTAAAAAACTTGTTTAAATACATTTATTAAAACTTCTGTTTTATTTATTTTTATGTTTTATGTTTGCTACTTTAAATGTTTTACAAGAAACATCTTTTAATAGTGGATATTTTGGCGAAGCCAAACGTGGGCCCGCATTTTAGTGCCGGTGATGTGATTTGAACCCATGCCCATGAGGTCCAAATTCAAAAGCTGTACCGCTAGACCACCCCGGCACATTTACTTGAATATTAAATCCACTTGGTTTCAGTTAATCAGGAGCACTGTACAGCTGTTTTATCCTTGTTTCAAATCATCAACAGTGCATACCCACTTCAAGTCTTACGCATACAAACTTGAATTTACATCCCATATGGTGTTAAGCGAGCGCTTTAACCACTACGCCACGCGTGGTGCAACTCGACCCCGTAAATTTATTATTTATAGTAAATTTGATCAATTATAATTGCCCAATGTCCCCAAATATTGCTACGTTACTACCGATTTAGCAAGTGAGTAATCCTTTTCACTAGGACTTTACCACATAGATTATGGCAGTGTTTATTTATTTTAAAAAATTACAGTAATTACTCGTTACTTTGATAAAGTTATTGTGTTGGATAAAAGAAGAATAAAATTTATTCATATTGCATATATATTAAACTTTGTGTAGATTATATTTAATCAAATTACAAGTTAACCCTTGAAAAGTTACGAATTAACAGTATATACGTTTTACAAAACATTCATTAGTAATTTTTTCTATATTTAAAAGATTGTAATTTTTATACAATTTAATTTTGTAGCATTTTTTTAACTTTATTAAAAATTTATATTTTATTTATTTATTTCGGTAAAACAACTCCATTATAGCTATCCATAGGTCCAATTGAGATAGAACGAGGTTTTAAGAGCAGGCTTAGAAACGTGTGCTCTGTAAAAACAATATTGCTAAAAAAACGACAAATAGACATCTTTCATTAAACTACGGCAAAAATAATGATGACGGCGTTTGGCAAAATTCGAATAAAATTTCAATCTTTAATATGCACAATTTAGTGTACAATTCTATAGAACAATCCTGTTGCTCCATATTCTTCGAAACCAAAAAAATTTAAATAAAAATATTAATTTGAATAAGTTAATCATTATATCAAAAAAAATTTTACAACTATTTTACAAAAATATTTAATAACTTAAACGTTTTTAAGCTTTTTAGTTGTTGCATTTTACATTTTTTGACACTCTAATAGTATTAAAATGTGTTCTGTTTGTATTAGTTTACATGACGGTATTTTTATTAAAATACATAAATTACCACTATTTAAGTCATCTTTTTTAGAATTACTTAAAACCAACCAGTGTACATTATTTTTATGCACCCATTGAATGTGGCATTAATACAATCTATATTTTTTCATATTACTAATTTGAATTCAAATAACCTCAAGATGAAAGTTAATATGTTGAATGACTGTGTTTGTACAGAGAACTCGACCAAATCAAGTTTTATTTTCACATATTAATAAAAAATTTAAATTACTAAAACTGTCGTTGTTATTAACGCTTATAAATTAATTATAAAGGGTAAATTAGTTGACACTTGGTGTATTACACGTATATCACCAATTCTTAAAGGTAATTCTTAACATTAGTAACTAATAACCTGCGCTTTAATTATTTTCTAAATTTGTATATAATTTTATATTTATTACATTATTACAAATATGTTTTTTTATAGTTTATTCATGTCTTTTGCTTATATAATACTAAGCATGTATATTACTGGCATTTAATTTTTTATGTTTGCTAATTTGAATGTTTTACAAGAAACATTATTCAGCAGTGGACATTTTAGCGAAGTAGAACGTGGGCCCGCATTTTAGTGCCGGCGGTTGAAATTCGAACCCATACAAACCGAGGTCTAAATTGAGCATTGTACTGCTAAGGTATAAAAACTTATATTTATTATTATTATTATTACTATTATTATTTATAATAATTATAGGAAAAAGAATTAAATTAGAAAAAAAATGTTTTTTTAATTTAAAACCTTTAATAAATTTTACTTTTGTAAACACAAAGTTGAAAAAATTTCATCATTTTCGTACTCAATACTTTTATACATTTTCGTTTTATAACATTTTCCAATGTAAGTACTTAGTTCAACAAAAGTATTAAAATATATTTTTTTTAATATTGAAATGTTGTACAACATATTGATCAACTACAAAAAAAATTGTTTTATTTTACCTATTTAGCTTAATTATAAATTTACATGTTAAATTTATTTTACATTCATTTTTTATTTAAAATAATTAAGTTATTGCAAATAACTCTAATACAGCCTTGTTTACAATAAACGTTGTTAACGATATTTTAATAAATTTCATAATTATTACTATTTACAAAATTTTTAAAAATAATAATTTGTACATATATATATATATATATATATATATATATATATATATATATATTTAACAGGATATGTCATTTATAAAACAGAAAATATTTTTATTGTTATTAATCATTAAATTAACTATAAATTTAACCTAATTGTTTATAACAATTTGCAGATTAAATATTATTGGATAAAGAAAGCATTGTAAAAATTAATTGTATAAATAAATTATAAATATTTGTTTATTAATAAAATATGTTGCCTTAAAATTTGTGGGTTATTAAACTAAAATAACGTGTTTACAATAATTTAACAATTGTGGCGAAAATGTAAACATTATTTTTATATTTTATTAAAAATGTTATAAATAAACACTTTTAATCATTTTTAATGTATTACGTTTGCATTAATTTGTTGGTAAATAAGTAAACATGTATTTCGTTTGACTAGAAGCTACTTATTATAAAAATTTCTATTTTGGTTGTAAAAATATTCACAAAGCAAATGAAAATACAACAAATGGAGTTAGGTACATTTGGAAGAGCACAAACTAACATTAATTTTTGTAAAATATGTACATACTTGATTTTGATAACAATTTTGTTTAAAATTGGAGAAATTTAAATTACTAAAATTTATTTCTAAGTTTCTAGAAATATTCGAGAAGCAAAAGTAGAAAAATATTTTTTTATTAGTTTAAACAATTACAACGAGTAAAATAGAGAAGTAGGCAATAAATAATAATTTAAATAGCAGCTATACGGTGCGGTAGAGGTACTGTACATATAAGATGATTCTACCAAAAACCAACTAAGTTTAGCACATTTATAGAATGTTTTTGATTATAGAAAAATGACAAAAATAAAATGATTAATGTAGATAAAATAAATAAAAGAAACTTTAATAAACAGATCAAGAAACATTATTACAACAACAAAAATAAACAATTGGATAAAAATTTAGCAAAAAATAATTTTAATTTGCTGTAAAACATTATAAAACAACTACTAGGAGCAAGAAATAACCCCAATATTTTAATTAAAGTTGCAGACAGCTGCTTCTTACAAATAATAAGCAGTTATTGAGATAATTGAAGCATTTTAAAAATGTACTAAATCTAGTTTAAACTAAATAACTTTATGCATTTTAATAAAAATTAAAATGTGCTAAAGAAACTGGAAATATTTATTAATAACATTTATCTATATAAAGTAATACGTCCATTTTCAATGTTAAAGTGTTTGATAAAGTAACCACAGAAATGCTCTAATATAAAAATATTTTATTAGTAAACAACCTTACTCACTTATTTTGTATTATTATGAATAAGTTGCGCATTAAACCGAACAAGGAGTAATTATTACTTTATCCAAAAAAAAGTTTAAACTATACAGCGCTCAAATTTGGACCTTGGTGAACACTAAAATGCGGGCCCACGTTCGATTTTGTTAAAATATCTACTGCTGGAAGACATGTTTTTTGTACAACATTCAAAGTAATAAACATAAAATAAATAAAAAATACAAAATAAATGACAACTAATTTTATCGCTTGTTTTTTTATGTTTTTGTAAATTAATTATAAAGTTTTTAAATAAATTATTAAAAAAAGATTAAACACAAGTAGTTGGTTTTTGAAAAAAAAAAATATTACTTTAACTAAATACTCACTGTCCGCAATATAATAAAACAGTTCTTAAAAATATTTTTTTTAATTACTTAAAATTTAAAAAATTATTTGATACTTTTCAACAATAAGATTATAAAACCAATTAATTTGTGTATGCTATATAACCTTATTTAAATAATAAAAATTCTAAGTTTATTATCAAAAAACTAACTAAAACAGTTTAAATATAGAAAGATAAAAATTAATAGAAAAACATTGGTAAATTAAAAATACTTGATTAAGATTTTTCTGGTAAGATTTTGGATCAACATAAATATTACAAGAAATTAAATGTGCATTTGGAGGAAAAATAGCCATCGACTTAATTCTATTTGTAGTAAACAATCTTAATAAAAATAATAAAATTAATTACATATTATAATATTTTCTTTACATTGTATTTTGTAAATCACGTTTGAATATACTGTCTAATAAGCATGCAAATTAATAATTAATTATTTGAAGCAACATTTTACGGTTAAAAACAAATAAAAAGAAAAGTAATATGTTTTTGCATTGCAACTAATAACAAATAATGTACATCAACAAATTGTTATTTTATGTTTGGAGTGATTTATCAAAAAAGCTATACAAAAGCAATTGCAATGAAAAACTACTGTTGCTATTCTATAAGTCAATAGGCGTAACGAAACAGTAATTATTATTATTATTATACTTTTTAAATTGCTTTTTGTTTATAACAGGATATTGAAGTACAAAATTTACAATTTACAAAAATTAAATAAAATTGCCTTGTATAAAATAAAACAAATTTGTAATTATTTTATTAAAATAGGGTTTTGGTAAATAATGTACTAAATTAATGCATGTATTTTCAGTATATTACAAAGCGCTGATGCAAAGATGTATCCGTGATTAAAAAATAAGATACTATTTTATTTTATTTTTTTATGTTTGCTACTTTGAATGTTTTACAAGAAACATTTTCTAACAGTAAATATTTTAGCGTAGCCAAACGTGGGCTTGCATATTTGTGCCGGTAATGGAATTTGAACCCATGTCTACCGAGGTCCAAATTTGAACGCTATACCGCTACACCATCCCGGCACTAAAGGTTCTTGAAAAGCTATGATATCTTACAAGCAGTAAAGCGCTTAATTTCGTATTTGCTAAAATGTCCACTGCAGAAAGATGTTTCCCGTAAAACATTCAAAGTACCAAACATAAAATAAAATAAACAATTAAAAAAAATAAAAACAGAATATTTTAAATTGTAAATTTTAGTTGTATATTTTAAGACAAAAGTACTAAATATTATTGACAGTAAATTAATTTTGATTACAAAGCCAACATTGTAATTAACAATAGAAACAAAAGTAACAAAATAATTTTTTAGTTAACTTAAGTAGTCTCTTGTATAGTTTAACTTTAAAATTTAATTAAAATTTTTAATTTATTTGTTTTTATTTCAGTTTTAATTGTATATAAGTGAAAACAGTTAATTTTAAAAATAAGGTTATACAAACACTTCATTACAAAGTATTTTGTACTTGTGCTTTATTTATTTATTAATTTTGTTTTAAAGTATGTAGCAAGCTAAAATTATGACAAATCCATAAATAAATTTAAATATTTAATTTTTAAAAATAAATAATTTTTTGTAATGTTTATATATATAATGTACACCAAGGAAATTATTAATATTTTTTCAACTTGACTCAGTCAAAAACATTCTTGTGTATATCTGTGTGTATTTTATATTTTTAACAGTTTTATTTGGTTTTTATAAAAAACATTTTTAGCAAATGAACATTTGTTATGCCGAGGTAAACTAACAATACAGCGCTCAACTTGAACCTGGATTAACATGAATTTGATCCCAAATATCGGTACTAAATGCGTGCCAAATGACCACTGCCAAAAAATTTCTTGCGTAAAATATTTAAAGTGGTTAAAATAAAACTAAAAACGAAATGAATCAAAGGCCTGCATTTAGTTTTGGTAGTAGAACTTGAACCCATGTCGTTTCAACTTTGAGTACAGAGTTATATCAACTCCATTTACTCCTACACTAATTAATTGTTTGCATATTAACTGCATGACGTCATTATAACTACTTCATTTTTAGTATATATATGTATAAACTCCGCCTAGTTTGGATTAGAAATGATTCAATCTATCCAGTCCCAAACCTGGATAAAGGAGGAGGGTTTGAGCGCAAGGTTGGCAACCTGGACTCTGTAAAAATTTGTACTGCTGCGGAAACAATAAAAGATGACGCTATTCCGGCAAACAACAACGTATCTGGATGGTAAAATTACCAGATGACAAGGTTGAGTGAAAGCCGAAAGAAAGCGCAATCTTCGATTTGCAGAATATTTAACGCCAACGAGACTTTGTTATTGTTGTTGTTTTGCTGTAATTGTTGTCTTATTACCCCATGCTTATTCTTAAAGCAAAAGGGTTTTGTATAATATAATAATAATAATGTGTGTATATATGTAAAATTCTGTTTCTTACTTTATTAGAATTTTGTACAAAATATTATTTTTGCGTTGTTTTACGCACTTTATACAACGCAACTTAAATATTTGCTATTTGAAAATAAATAAAAAATTGTCATGTTTAGTAAGTTTACAAATATAAGAATTTTTGTTTAATTTTTTTCACATAATACTTTACAAATTTTTAAATTCAATAACTATTATAATTAGTTAAATATCATTATGTATACATTATAAAATTAACTTTAATTAACTTTGGTAGAAGGGATTATTTATTTATTTTGTTATTAGAAATAACGCACAGCATTTAAAAACACTGGGCAATTAGCATTCATCAGATTCACTATAAATAATATGCATACATGGTCGGTTTTAACCACCAGCTGGTCAATAACTAAGCTTTTGGCCTGACATTAGATAAAGATCGAGTTGCAGTTCGTGTGTAAAACTTGAAAAGAGTATGCACTGCTGATAATTCTAAACAATGATACAACAGCTGTTGCTTGATTCAAATCAAGTAAATTTATTATTTAACAGTTCTAGTACAGGGGCTAAAATGGATGCTGTCAAAATTAGCATATTGAAATTGATTGACTTTCCTTACATCACTTAAGCATATTAGGCACATCAACATTTTACTAAAATAAGCATTAAACATCACATTAGCAATATCAATATTCAAAACACTAAAAATATTTTCTTTTTACAAATAGCATTATCAAATTTACGCTTAGACCAAAAACCCAGAATTTACACATTTCGACAACATGAAAAAACTACTACGTTATTTGCTTAAAAATAAATTATATTATGAAATATGTACATATATATAAGCCGACATCACCAATTGTCCAAAATTAATAATTCAGGGGATAGCCATGCTTTTTTATAACTTCCTTTAACCGTTTTGGATAGGAATCGACCAACTTATTGATATAATCCTGTGGAATTCGATTGTCCAACATGTAGTTAATTTTTTCGGTAAGTGTGCCTCGATTTTCAGTCCGATTCACCTCGCGTTTAAGATAACTGAAAAAAAATTTTCAATTACATTGAGATCTGGGCTGTATGGAGGTAATTGAACAAAGCTCAGCTTTTTGCTATTTAAAGAATCCTTCGTCTAAACAATAAAAAAATCCGTTAATTTTTAGATTATGATAAAAACCAAGTTACCTTTTTGGATGTATGCACTGGAGCATTATCTTGAACAACCACTAAATGCCCTGAAGCATTTTGTCGTAGTTCAGACTTGAAAAATTCCTTAAAAATAGCTACAAATTCTGAGCTGTTTAGATGGCTACTTGTTTGGCTCCATTTTGGTAGTTGCCCGTACTTGATTCCAAAATATCCATGAAGACATGATGGGTGTGCAACCTTTTTAACAATGCAATTGTTATCTTGAGGAAAATTTGGACCACAGATGACCGTGGAATGCACTGCCCATAGTTCATACTTTAAAGCACACTTGTCTGTGAAAAACAGTGATCTCCAAAAACATAATGGTCGGTTTTCATACGTTTTGGCAAATTCCACACGTTTTCTTTCTATGTTCTGCAGTTAAAGAAAACTTTTTTAGCGTTTTCCTTAACTGCAGATTGGCAGATTTTATCCGATTACGGATAAGTAAATATGAAAAATTTGGTAATTCCTCCTTTTGTATTTGTTGAATCGGCTTTATCCTGTTTTTTTTAATTTGGTTATAATAAACGTGTCATCACGTTTACTCGTTGATGGTACAGGTCCTGTTCCTGGTGTTCTTGGACGTGTATGATCCTTTAACACACGGTATACATTTCTTGTACTTACTTCAAATAAATCCGCTTTTTCATCAACAGTCAAACCCATTTTTTGATTTGTCTGTAATTTTTAGCACTTAAGAAATAGTTTCCACTATTTAAACTCATTGTAATCACACACGATAAATGTTCAAAATTGTGCCAAGGTCAAAAGTTCAAATTTAAATGTTGGATAGGTTAATAAAACAAAAAGTAATTAAAAATATTATTTGATCTTTTTACACCATAATTAATGTTAAATTTTCTATACATATAAAATATAAAAACTGATCAATTTTCTTTATATATAGTGTATGAAGTGACGTGTGCTGGGTTATGTAAACACTTATAAAACTATGTAAACAAAATTTATTTTTGGAATTTGTGTTGCGTAATCGTTATATGTTTTTAACTTAATATGTATAAAATTTTTAAGTGTGACTATCACCATTTACCCACTTGAATGCAATTTATCCAAAAATTCCAAGACACTTTATTTTATTATTACAAAACCCTTTTGCTTTAAAAAAATAAGCATGGGGCAATAACATTACAATTACAGCAAAAAATTAACATCAAAGTCTCGTAATTCAAAGAGAACATGAGACAACAAAATGTTTCCATGTATTTGAACATTCTGCCAAACCTTTTGCTTGTGCCCATGAAACATTCATTTCAATTAGATCTTCCCGAATAGTTCTTACCCAAGTTTTCTTTGGTCTGCCAACCTTTCTTTTACCATTTACAATTGTCCATTCCAAAACCGTTCTTGCTGGTCTTTCGGGCGGTAAACGTAGAATTTGACCAAGTAATTTTCTTCGTCTAATTGTAATGATGTCATGGAGTGAACGAGAGTTAGTTCTTTTCATGATCTCATCATTTGAAATGTGATCGCGCCAGGTAATCTTTAAAATACTTCTAAGACACCGGCGATGAAAAACATCCACCATCTTATCAATCTTGTCCGTACGTTTCCACGTTTCACTCCCATATATTGCCGTAGGAATGATTATTGATGCGTACAAACAAAGTTTTGTCTTTAGGCGAATGGAAGAACATGACCATATTGATCTGAGTCTATTGAAGACTGATATTGCCTTACTAAGTCTGGCTTTAACATCAATTTCGGTTTGTCCGTCTTTACCAATGATGCTTCCCAGATATGTAAAGGAATCAACAGTATCAATATTTTGTCCACTAATTTTGATGGGCAAATCATTGTTTGACTTTATGCACAACACTTTTGTCTTTGAACAATTAATCCGTGAGCCAATACGAGAACTGATATCACTGAGTCGTGTTGTCATATTTTGCATCATTTCTGGGGTTTCACTGAGTAGACCAATATTATCTGCAAAATCCAAATCCGTTAATCTGCCTTGGTTCCATTTGATACCATAAGACAAATTATTCATGGATTGAGTCATAATAAAATCAATTACCAGAAGAAACAAAAACGGTGACAAAATGCATCCTTGACGTACTCCCGTGACAATTTCGAACATAGCAGTATGACCATTTTTTGTTCGAACACAGCAACTTGAATTTTGGTATAGCGAACGCATAATATTCACATATTTTAACGGTATTCCGTAAAACTTAACGATTTTCCACAAAGATTCTCGATGAACACTGTCAAAAGCTTTCATAAAATCAATAAAATTGATTGTTAGTGATTGCTGAAATTCTTGACTTTGCTCAATAATGTTACGAAGAGTGAGTATTTGTTCAATACAGCTTCTTCCTTTCCGAAAACCTGCTTGTTGTTCTCAAAGGTGTTTATCTACCGCATTACTTAAACGATTTAAAATTACTTTACAAAACACCTTACCAGGAACAAACAATAAGGTTATTCCGCGCCAATTATTGCAATCATTCAGACTTCCTTTTTGGGAAGGGTAACAATTAATCCTTGTCGCCAATCATTTGGAACTTGTTCATTATCCCATATAACATTAAATAAATGAGCAAGCTCATTTGCTACAACATCACCTCCATGTTTGAGCATCTCTGCAGTTATCTCGTCAAGTCCTCCTGCCTTATTGTTTTTCAATCTTTGAATTGCATAAATTACTTCAGTTACAGAAATGTCATCAATGCATATTTCTGGATTTTGAGTCACATTCATATCATTATCATTATCAAAATCTATGAGAGTATTTGGCATAGGCTGATTAAGTACTTCTTTAAAATGTTCTACCCATCTAGATGATTGCTCATCATTTGTTAGAAGTAAACGACCATCTTTTCCTTTGATTGGAATATCGGTGTTCTTTCTAACTCCCAACAGTTGTTTAACAATTTTATACAGAGTCTTGGAATCATTTTTTGCTGCTGCCTTATCTGCTTCTCTGCATCTGTTTTCTAGCCAATCATTCTTATCTTTGCGGCAGCTTTTTTTAACCTGTTTATCTAAAGTTCTATATTTATCATCAAATATTTTCCAAATAACAGGATTGTTAGATTGATCTCTCTCTAATTTTGTTTTCTTTCTGAGATCAATTAAATTCCATGAGACTGATGAAATCCATTGTTTCTTTGTAGAGTAACATTTTCTACCTAGCACATTTGCTGCACAGTCTGTAATTGTTTTATGAAACAATTTCCATTGATCATCAGACTTTTCTACCCTTTTCAGATTTTGAAATGTATTTTTTAAGGAATTGTAAAATTGATTTGAGATATTTGACTGTTTAAGCTTCTCACACGAAAATGGATGTAATTTTTTTGTGGTTTCTACTGTCTTTAATTTTAAACGAATTTTTCCAACAAGAAGATTGTGATCAGAACCAACATCTGCACCGCGATATGCACGTACATCTTGCAATGAAGATCGCCATTTTGTGCTAATACAAATGTAATCAATTTCGTTTGTTGTTTTTCCATCTGGAGAAACCCACGTTGTCTTGTGTATATTTTTGTGGGCGAAAAAAGTGTTGCCAATACTCATTCCACAATGACTGTTTAACGTCAACAACCTATAACCATTATCATTTATGCTATCAGCATAGCCATGTGGTCCAACATTTGAGGAGTACCCAGATCTATCTTTGTTCAATTTCGCATTGAAATCACCGATCAAAATTTTGATGTCTCTTCTTGGCACATCATCTAATAAACTTTGTAATTGATCATAAAAAATATCTTTTGGTTCTCCTCAGTTGCCTCAGTAGGGGCATAGACTTGCACAATTGTTACTTTTGCAAATCTGGTGTTGAATCTAGCTGAAATGATACGGTCGCTCACAGGTTTCCATCCAATTATAGCTTTAGCAGCATTTTTACTCAACATAATACTAACTCCATTAATATGATATTCTTCATGTCCAGAATATAAAATTGATGTATCTCCACTCTTGAAATGACCTTGACCTTTCCATCGCATTTCGCTAATACCCAAAATATCTAAGTTGTAAATTTTCATTTCTCGAAGGACTTGTTCTAACTGTCCAGTACGAAAAAGTGTGCGCACATTCCATGTCCCAACACTGGTTAAGGTTTTGGCATTGAAGATTCTGCAAATCGAAGATTGAGCTTCCTTTCGGCTTTCACTCAACCCTGTCATTTGTGTAACTCTGTCATCGAGATACGCGCGATCACTTCTTTGCCGTTGTTTACCGGAATGGCGTCCTCTTATTGTTTCCGTAGCAGTATGGATTTTTTACAGAGGCCAGGTTGCTAACCTTGCGCTCGAACCCTCCTCCTTTATCCAGGCTTGGGACTGGCTAGATTGAATCATTTCTGATCCAATTTATAATTATAAAAAAGTGAAAACACAATTAACTTTAAGTATCGATAGTCCATATTATTTTAGCATAATTATTTAGTTGAAAAAAATATAACTTTCAAGTTAAAATAGCAAACATTGAAAAATAAGAATTCACTGACAAGTACCATTTTAGACCCTGTATATTATTTGTAAGAATCCTATAAAAAACTTTGCATAATAATAATTGTTTTAATATTATTATTATTTTAAGTAGCAACTTAAATGCTTTATTTATTTACAACAACTTTGTTTAAAAAAGGTTCATAACTATTAAAATCTAAATTTTAAAAAAGTATTAGATTAACAATGGTTAAATTGCTAAATGGGTGCCATAGTGTACAAAAATTTGAGTCTTACTACCGGAATTAATTATAGTTCTTATTGGATTGTGATAAATATATAATTGCTAAAAAGAAATTTTTCTAATGATATACACAAAAAATAAAATTGTTTTTTTATAATCTTTTAAGTTATTATAAACAAGACTTGTTCTATTTAAATACTTACTTAAACTTCAACAAAGTAAAATAATATTTTTGTACAAGAAAATCAAAGCATAATTTAATTTAAAAACAATAGGTAATATTTCGTTTAATGTTATAATGGAACATTAACCATTATTCCTAAAAACAGAAATAATTGCATGTCAAACTTATTTATAAATTAATGAAAAAGATATGTATATATAAAGTTTTTATTACTACTGTTTTGTTTTAAATTAAGTTTTTTAATACCATATATTTAAATTAAATTTATATAAAACAATCTTGTTGTTTTGTGCCTTGTAATGCAAAAGGAACATTTTATAATTGCATTTTTACAAACGTTTACAGATATTACAAAAATTTCCGAAATAAATTGATCATTTAATTAAAACACTTCTAGCAGCTATATAACATACAAAAAATGTTATTTTAATTGTAAAATATATATTACAATATAATAATTAAAATATGAGTATATTTTTACAGATATATATTGCAACTAATCAAAAATTAACATAAATTATTAACTGGCTTGTAATCTAAAATTGAATAAAATTATTAACATAAAATATAACGTCAAATATTTTTTTTAATGCTTAACATATCTCATTTTTAGGGTTACTAAATTGTTTTATATATAATTTACTACAAAATATTAAATAATAAATGTGATGAGTTGTGTTTGTAACTATTTGGTTTAGGTGTTTTGGTATGCTCTTAGCTAAATTGTTCATATAGTTTTATGTAATCTAAATTTTAACAAAAAATTGATTTGAACAAATATTTTTTTCATTTTAATATGCTTATACTTGGTTTGGTCTATTATACAACAAAATAATATTAATATTAAAACTATTAAATAGTGATTTTCAAAAACATAGTTATTTTTATTTTAGTCCATATTATCTATACATTAGGAATTTTTGTAGACAAAATAAATTTAAATACAATTAAAGTTAATATCGCACGATTATAACATGAATTGTTGTTTTTATAAACAATTGTAACCCTAACATAATTAAATTACATTTTAACTTTCAAAATACTATTTTTTCTCTAAAAATACAACAACTTAAAGTAATTAATAAAATTTTCTAAATATAGGTTATTTAATACTTTTTATAGAACAAATATAATATTTGTTGCATAAATATTATTTTTTAACCGTAAAACTTTAAGTCTGCACAAAATTAAAAAACACAGAAACTTATTTTAATATGCAACATATTAATCCTTTTAAGTCAATGTTTTATTAGATACAGCGGAAAATAATTAATATTAAAAAAAATTATTTTACTATTATAAAATATACTAATGGTGCTTAGTTTTTGTATTAAAAAATTAACTAAACTTTTTGCGATTAAAAAATAGAAACACTATTTTTTCTGCTCCTAGCTATTAAATAACTAACTTCGAGTTAATTATACTTCAGGAATTAGAAAACTGGTAATACATCAGTTTTTAAGTTACACAATATTTTTAACAAAAAATATTTTTAATATTTTTAGGAAAATATTCAAAATACTATTAAAAACATCAATGTTATTTTCAAATTGTTTTAACACGGTATACTGCGCTTTTAATTTTAATTTATATACAAATATTAATTTTTAACTTAAATTTAACAACAAATCGACATTTTTAAGTAAAAACCAAAGCAACATTCTGTGACCAGACAACAAGGTAAAATCGGATTTTGAATTAGAAAATATATAATTCTACAAAACGTTTTAAAATAATAAACATATTTTAAAAATTATATATTTAAAAAATAAATATTAAAAAATAATTAAATAATTAATTTACTATTATAAATTAATTTTTTATTTAAATTTTATTATAAAATAACAACAACGTAAAATTCTGTGTTGTAGAAACGTAAACTTAAAATATTAAAATGTATTTTTAAATAATGATTTTTAGTATATAAATTAGTAATCAATTATTTATTATAAAAAAGTGTAAATTCCATTTAGTAATTCCGTTTTAATAAAAAAAACTTTTAAAATATGCTTTTGACATTATTTCAACATTTTTAAATAAATATTTTTAAGTATATTTATTTAAAAATAAAACAACTATCAAGTACTTTACATTATTTTTAATTTTTATTAATTATTTTTATAAAAAAAACAATTGGACATAAGAAATTAATTTACATTAATACTCTTATAGATTTTTGCGGTATTTGTTGTAATGGCTGTATTATTGGTTAATAAATGGAAGTTATAATACTTTGTTCTAATAAATTGTTTAACTTTTTCTAATTAATTTGTGGCATTTACTAAATTTATTTTTATGTAAAAAATACCGTACAGAAATTATAACATTTATTTTGTACTAAACTAAAAAAATATTATTTTATCTGTTTGTTATAAGAAATTTAGCTACATGTTATTAATACCAAATTTAGTTTAAGGTAAATTATAATCATATTTGACAATTTAATAACACAAAATTATTAGAATAAATTATTATTATTATTATTATTATTATTATTACAAATATTAATTATAATTTAAATAAACTTAATATTAATAACATTTTAAAAACTATATTTTTTATTTCTAGTGTATAATTAAAACTTTAAATTTTACTATTAATTTTAAGCACCTTAGATATTTTAAGATACAAAAAACAACCTACAAACTTTTGTACTTTAAATTTTTAATGTATGCATAAACAATATTTTATACAAAAACTACAATCTTTTAAACCAAAACAATATAATCCTTTGTCTGTATATACTATGTATTTTCTGTTATATTTTTAAATAAACGTGTTTTAACAAACTTACAAAAAAGTTAATTTAGTACACAAAATTTTAATTTATTTATTATTTATTATTATTTATGTTTACTACTTTGAATGTTTTTTTATGAGAAACATCTTTCAGTAGTGGACAATTAGCGAAGCCAAACGTGGGCCCGCATTTAGTGCCGGTGATGGGATTCGAACCCATGTCCACCGAGGTCCGAATTCGAGCGCTGTACCGCTAGACCAGTTGCCTTTATTCCTTAATTTCACTAATATTATTTATATATAAATTATTATTTATACTTAAATAATGTTACCAAAAAAACCTAAAATTAAAATTTTTAACTATTAAATTTATTATTAATATAGTACAAAATAGTTACATAATAAAAAACCAAAAATTTACATTTGTATTATTTAAATCTTTGTTTTGAAACAAATAGTTTTTTAATAATTTTTTTTAATTTACAAATTGTAAATATAATTACATTTAATTAAAACAATATGGCTTTTTGTTTTAATTATAGAGTGCAAAATGATTATTTTAAATAAAAATGGTTAATTATTTCTGATTCTAATAACCTTTTTGTTAAATTTTAAATAAAATACATTTTACTTAAATTTACATTTGCATACATTCTAAAATGTGTTTTTTGTAATAACTCTAAATAATTTTATTTAAATTTATAACAACATAAAATTATATTTACACAAATTTTGGTTGTATAAACATATAATAAATTTAATGTTGAACCTAAACATAAAAAGTGTCTCATTTAAATTATAAACTAAGATAATTTGCAAAATTAGCAAACAAAATGTAATTTGTTAAATTGCATAATAACAACTTTGTTAATTAGAATAAAATTTACACATCTATTTTTTTAAAAACATTAACGTCATGCTTTTCTGTTTTGTCTTAAAATAAAACTAACATTTATTTAAAATGTCTTTAAAATTTAGAGAGCATTTGGTGTTTGTTGTTATATTTTCACAAACCTGCATTATGTAATTTGATAAAAAAACATTTTTGTTTTTGTATTTATAACAAAATGTTGATTTTAAAACTATAAACTTTTAATCAAACAACAATGTAGAATTACAAAGTGTTGTTTTTTTAATAAAACTTTAAAATACTTATTAATAATTTATAAACACGGATAACAATAAACGAACACGTCGTTCCATTTAAGTGCTATTGTTTGTAGGTTTATCATTATTGTAAAAATACAAATGTTTATTTTGTTTTTAAATTAACAATTTTTTTAACTCTTTTAATAAAAACACTAAAAATTAGTTAATTGTAATTGCACTAATTTAAATTAAAATTTTGTATAACAATAAAAATTTAAAATTAAATTTCTTTCTTAACGTTTCTAATATAGTATTGTATATAAGCTGCTAATTATATTGGTGTTTAAAGCAGTAAACATATTTCTCTTTTCTAGTTTATTTTAAAGACGATTTTTAATAGAAGTTTATATGTAAACAAAATTTTACGTTTTTTTTGTACAATTTATTGTCAAATCTGTGTAGACTATTCATTCTTTTCTTTATAGTATCTGCCACAAAATTACTTTAAACAAAATCAAATTCTTCTTGGCTTACAAACTCAATCCAACTTCTTCATTATTTATTTTGTAATTAATTTGATATTGTAAATAAATAACACTCAAAATATGGACATTTATAAACAATGTATTGTAATTATTTTGTTAACTCTACCGTAGCCAGTTCCAAGTCTGGTTGGGAATTAGGAGAATTTGTGACTAATATGGCTTCTATAACATAATGTTCCTAAAGAAACAACAAAAGGACACCATTTTATTAAATTACAACAAAAAAATTGATTCCAATGACGGGCTTAGCAAAAGCCGGATGCAAATCTACTCTTTAATGTGCACAATTTTTAAAGCCAAAAGTTTAATGCACAATCATATAAAACAATATTGTTGCCCCATAATTTTAAGAGAAAAAATGCTTGAAATAAATAATGAATTGCAGATTTTTTGCTTTAAGGTTTTAGTACCAGCTGAGGTAGAAATATAGTACTTATTAAATATTTTTTGATAATATATTAGCACTTATTGTAATAAACATTTTTTTAATTTTTTAGATTTGTTTCATAAAAATGTGTATATTTTAAATAAATCTATAAAAATTATTTAAATTTTTTTTAATGTTTAAAAAAAGTTGTTTAAATAATTTAAATTCTATATAAATTATTATCAAAGTTTTAACAATTTCACCTCAGTGATTTTAAAATTAACTTTGACAAATAAGTAAATGCAACATGATTCCAATGACGAAGTTTGGCAAAATCCATATAAAATTTAAATCTTTTGTATGCCAAATATTAGAGGCCAAAAATTTAATGTATAATCATGTAAAACAATTATGTTGCCAAGAGCTTTTCAAAGCAAAAGTATTTTCAAATAATTAATAAATACTAATACACTTTACAGTATATGCACAAGCCGTTGTTACAAAAGCCTTGACTTTTCAATTTTTCTTTCAATACAAGGTAATTGGGTATTTTTAATTAAAAATATTTTTTATAAAAACTTAAATTGTATTAAATAAAAACAGTAGAAAACGTTAACTTTAAAATGAATTCACTTTGTATATTTTCGTTAGCAAAACATATCAAATTTGAGTATATGCAATATATTCAATTCACTAACATACACTAACAATTATATATATATATATATATATATATATATATATATATATATATATTGTGACTAATAAAAATATACAATATGAGTTCATCTCACAGTTTAAGTCTTCTAATATTTTATTTAGTATTATAAAGTAAACCCAATGCTTTAAATTTTATTAATTAAAATTAATTAGTTACTTTATTGTTTATAAATAAAATTATAGACATTTTACGGAATATAAATAAATAATATTTAAGTATCCGTTTAATAATAGTTATAATTAAAATTTATATCCAAATCAAATAAGATAAGCAAGACGATTAAACTATGATTTTTTGTTTAATTATTGTTTTTTTAATGTAAATATTTTAGAAAATATAAACATAAACATATGTTCTAAATAGAAAATATGTCATAATTAATTAATTTAAAAACATATGCCAGTGTAAAAAACGTAGTTAAAATGCCAAAGTCAATACTAAATAAAAATAACTTTGAGTTCCACTATTAACAGTAGTAGTAAACATAAATAAAAAATTAAATAAATCAAATACGGGTCCTTATTTAACTTTGCTAAATGTGCACTTATCGTAAAGTGTATTTTATAAACCATTCAAGCAGAAAAAACCAAATAACAAAATAAGTAATTATGAATAAACAATTTATGGTGTAAAAATTTGATTTTAAAAATGATGTGCTTTAAAATCAAGAAATTCTTTTATTAGTTTATTATCCTTTTATATATAACTTAACGCTGGATGTAACTTTTGAATATATTGTAATTACTTAACCAAAATGTTCTAACATAATTGTTTATTATTAAAACATTTATTTAGTTTAACTTAATTATTTTTAAAAAGTTGTATATTTAATTGAAGTAAACACTTTTTTTTAATGCATGCTTTAAAAATAATACAGGTATTAATAAAATTGCAATTTTATGTTTATTTTAAACTAGTAAACAAAATAATTGTTTTATTATTACAAAAATAACATAATTAATTATTTAGTATGTACAAAGTATTTGAGAATATTTAAAAAATTTAAATAACGTTTTTTAAAAATAATAAAATTAGCCTATCTTAAGATAGAAACAATATCTATACAAGTTTTATCAACATCATAAATTATAAAATATAAAGAATTGTTTATTAGTTGACAAATGCGAAAATTAGGTTTTATTTGTAAATGTGTGTGTGTGTTGTGTAAAATATTAGCTTTAAGCCGTGTATTTAAAAATTATTTCTATTGTAATTTATTTTAAGTTTATATTTTATGGTTAAAAATATCTTAAAATTATGTCTTTTTAAAATATTATAAAATTAAACACAGGAATTTATTTAAATATAATTCAACTATTAGTAGTACATAAAATGTTTCCGTTTTTAACCATTTATTTTAACCTAAATTATTAAAAAAGTTAACAAAAAAAATGCTCTGGTCAACATGCATGGAGAATGACCTTTTTATTGTGATTTTTAATTTAACTTAATTTTAATTGTATAAACTAGTAAAAACGTCATTTTTACAATTGCCTTAAATTTGTAGATGCAGCCATTACAACGAACACCGCAAAAAATAATTATTTAACTAAAACATTTCCAGCTATCACACAACATAGAAAAATTGTCACTGTAAATATAAAATATACAAATTGTATAATAATAAAAATACAAGTATATTTTTATAGATATATATTGTAACTAATTAAAAATTTACATAAAATATTAACTGGCTTATAATGTAAAATTGAGTAAAATTATTAACGTCAAATATAATGTCAAATATTTAAGAAAATACAAAACGTATCACATTTTTAGATTATTCAATTGTTTCATGTATAATTTACTACAAAATATTAAATAATAAAGGTGTTTGTAATCACTTGATTTGGATGTTTTGGTGTACTATTGGTTAAATGTTGATATAATTTTATATAATATAATTTTTAACAAAAAAATTACTTTAGACAAATGATTTTTTAATTTAAATATTATTATTATTATTATTATGTTTGCTACTTTGAATGTTTTACTAGAAACATCTTTCAGCAGTGGGCATTTTAGCAAAGCCGAACGTGGGCCCGCATTTGAGTGCCGGTGGTGGGATTCAAACCCATGCTCACCGAGGTCCAAATTCGAGCGCTATACCGCTAGACCACCCCGGCATGTTAAATATGTTACATATGTTAAATACATGTCAAATTTTATTATACAAAGAAGATATCATTATTATTAGAACTATTAAATAGTTATTTTTAGATATATAGTTATTTTTACGTAAATAAAATAAATTAAAATACAGTTAAAATTACTTTTGTAAAATTATAACTCAGATTACTATTTTTACAAACTATTGTAACTCTGGCATAAATAAATTACATGTTAGCTTAAAAAATATTGTTATATTTTACTATAAAAATACTACTGCTTAAATTGATTAAAATAATTTTCTGTATAAGAGTTATTTAATACTTTTTATAAAACAAATGTAATATTTAAAGCATTAAGTTCTTTTTAAAATTCCAAACAAAAATAATAGAAGACGTAAACTGTGAGATAAATTCTTTTTGTATATGCTCTTCAGTCACAAACAATATATATATATATACATATATATATACATAAAAATATATAATCAGCAGCGCATACCTTTAAAGTTTTACACACACATGAACTTGGACCCACGCCCTATCTGGTGTCAGGCCAGCGCCCTTAAACCTGATGATTCCAAATAAGGACATGAAACAGCTGTACAGTGTTCCTGGTTGACTTAAAAACCTAGTAAATTTATTATTCAAGGGAATCTGACAATACTAATGTAACATTTCTAAAAATAACTATATTTTAATAACATATCTATTGTCTAATTTGTTATATTCTTTTACAATTAATTATTATTTTAAAACTAACATTTAAAAACCACTTATTAATATTATTTATTAAAAAAATGGTATCTTGATATTTTTAACATTATTACTGGTATTTGGATACACGTATAATTGATTTTAAATTAGAAAATTAAATAATGCATTTTTAAAATCTTATAAAATATCAGCTAAAATATTTTTAAAGTTTATATTTTTACTGAGATTATTAATTAACAGTCTAAATTTGATTATATAAAATACTAGGATTTATTTTTGTTTTTACACAGTCCATCCCTAGTTGTCTATTTTATAAATAGTTCGTTTTTAAGAAAATAAATTAATTTAAAAAATAACATCCGAAAAAATAAATGTAAAACAAATTAAATCAACGATTAAAAAAATTGTATTAAAACTACTATATTTATATTTAAAGTTTATTATTTTAATGTTTAAATTGTTTTTAGATGTAATAGATACATTTTTATTAAAAAGCATAATGTTAGTGTAACAATTTTGACAGATTAATTTTAAACAAAAATAATAGGAGACGTAAAATGTAAGATGAATTCATTTCGTATATTCTCTTTAGTCACAAACATATAAGGAGTCAGTATATATATACATAAAAATAGATGATGTAATATGATGTAACCAACTTAACATAAATAACTACACAGACACACATACGCAATATGCCTATGTTAAGTCCAAGCTAAATTTAATAAAGGGAACCCAATGCTTTAAATTTAATAAAGTTAGAAATTGTTTTTGTGCACACAAAATGGGTTTTAATGTGTGAATGTAAATAAATTCAAGTGTTTTTAACATATTATCAGCTTGAGCAGTTATCAACACTTTAAAACAAACATTAAAGTTAACTCGGTGTTTTGTTTAAACTAAATGACGTAATATTAACGAATAGGATATTTGTTGCACAAATATTATTTTTTTACCGTAAAATTTTAAATTTGTACAAAATATTTTATACACAGTAACTTATTTTAATTCGCAATACATTAATTATTTTAAGTTAATGTTTTATTGTTTACAATTGAAAATTATTAATATTAAATAATTGTTTTACTTTGCTATTATAAAATATACTTCTAGGGCCTTTAGTTTGTAATAAAAAATTAACTAAACTTTTTGTGATTAAAAAGCTAAAACGTTTTTTTTCTTCTAGCTACCAAATAACTAAATTTGTGTTAATTATATTTTATAATGTAAAAAACTAGTGTATTTTATTGTTTTTAAGTTACACAATACTTTTTTAACATACAAAAAATAAGTTTTTAACATTTTAAAGAAAATACCCAAAATGCTATTAAAAACGTTAATGTAAATTTTAGCTTGTTTTAACAACAAATACTGTATTTTTAATGATAATTTTTATGCAAATATTAATTTTTAACCTAAAATTTAACAGCAGATCGATATTTTAAATAAAAACCAAAGCAACATTTTGAGACTAGAATACAAGGTAAAATCGGATTTCAAATTAGAATATATAAACCTCTATGAAAACCTTTTAAAATAACAAATATATTTTAAAATATATATATTTGAAAAATAAATATTAAAAAATAATTAAATAATCAATTTTTTTAAAATAAATTAATTTTTCTATTTTAAATTAAAAATGTTATTATGAAGCAACGACAATGTTAGATTTTGTTGTAGAAACAACAACTTACAATATTAAAATGTATTTTTCGATAATGATTTTAAGCATAAAAATTAACAATTAATCATTTATTATAAAAAAGCGTAAATTGCATTTAGTAATTTCGTTTTAAAAAAGTAGCTTTTAAAATATGTACTTCTTTAACAAGATAATTAATTATTTAAAGCAGAATCGAATTCCACAACATTAGATTAATAAACGGACGGATACTTAGTCTAAACACTTAGAAGTGATTATAAAAATCAACAAATATTATCTTAAATGTTAAAAATATACTGTATCTTATTATTATATATATATATATATATATTGTAATATAATTAAGTTCAAAACAAATAATTTAGTTTTTTGATGTTTAAATAATAATTTTTGGTTTCATTTACAATTTATTGATAATATTGGTAAAAATATTTTAATATTTTTATCAATACTGCTAAAATAATGTTTAAAAAATGTTTTAATAAAATTTAATGTGCCTAATTTAATAAACTAATGTTGTAAAATCTAATTATTTATATTGTATTAATTTTTTTATAGAGGTGCGTACTACTACTGTATATACAAAAATTTATATTGAATGACATCGTTAACCAACATTTTAAATTCTATATAGAATTGGCATTGGGAATTAAAGACAATAATACACACTTGCTACACGCAGCTTCAAATACATCTAAACCTTCTGGAAAAACTCGGAGAACTTACATGCACATAAAAGCCAAGACTAATCAATACAAATACTATTGTCTGCCATACTTATCCAGAGTATTAACCATTCCGAAAATCAAACAAAATTGACGGTAGAATTAATTGAATCACACACTTGTTTGAACTAATTTGCATTTGCTACATCATAACATAATTCTCCTTTATAATTATACATTTAAAGTATAGTTGTTTTAATCTATTTTCCAGATCACAGGCTTATCGAATTATTGTATTCACTGTCGATTTAATAAAATAATAATTTTAAATTATAAAAAGTACAGGTTTTAGTTAAATTAAAATAAACAATTTATTTTAAAATATTAGAATATTATAAATATTGTTGTGTGCTAATCAAATTTGGTTTTTGTTTATATAAAAATATTTACAGTTGTTTAACGTCAAAAAAATTAGTTGAAATAACAAAAAATGTTTTACGTACTACAAATTTTCAATATTAGATTTTAAACAACCAAGTCTATACGCGAAAATTATTGAGACAAAATTAATCTTAATTAAACTTTATTTTCGGATGTCATTTTTTAAATCGAAAATAGTAACAAATGATATAAAATATCTCATTTTTCATTGTATTATATATATATATATATATATATATATATATATACAGTATGTAAACGGGCTCGTATCAAAATCAATATAATATAATTAATTTACTTTTGTAACACTGTTTAATTATATTGAGCACATCTAAATTTTACTAAAACACTCTATAAACATTGCTTTAAAGGTATTAATTAAAATAATTTTATTTTACCACTAATACTGTAAAACAGCTTAAATAATTCTTAATTTGGCTCGTTTTACATAATTTTTGATTTTATTAAAGCTTAAGCTTATTAATTCTTAAAAAATATCATAAAATTAAATACAGAAATATGTCAAAACAGAGTTAACCTTTAATTGTTTAAAGTAGCACTGAAATTATTACAGGGTCCAAAATGGTACTTGTCAGTAAACTCTTAGTTTTTAATTTTTGTTGTTTTAACTTAAGAGATGTATTTTTTTAACGAAGTAATTATGCTAAAATAATATAGACTATCAATACTTGAAGTGAATTGTCTTGGAATTTTTGGATAAATATCATCCAAATGGGTAAATAGTAATAGCTACAATAAAAAATTATATACATATTAAGTTAATAACAAAACAATTACGCAACAAAAAGTTCAAAGAAAATTATTTTTTCTTTACATAATTTTATAAGTGCTTACATAACCCAGCACACGTCACTGCATACACTTTATATAAAAAAAATTAATCATTTTCCAAATTTTATATGTTTAGAAAATTTAACATTAATTATGGTGTTAAAAGATCAAAGAATATTTTTAAATACTTGACTTCTCGTTTTTGTTTTATCAACCTGTCCAACATTTTAACTCAAACTTTTGACCTTGGCACAATTTTGAACATTTATCGCACGTGATTACAATGAGTTTAAATAAGGGAAGCTATTTCTTAAGTGCTAAAAATTACAAACAAATAAAAAAATCATAATTTTGGTTTAACTGTTGAACAAATTGCAGATTTATTTCAGATAGGTACAAGGTCTGTATATCAAGTTTTAAAAAATTATACACGTCCAAGAACAGCAGAAACAGGACCTGCACCATCTACAAGTAAACGAGATAATACATTTATTATTACTAAATTAAAAAAAGACAAAATAAATCCCATCCAACAAATACAAAAAGAGGATTTGCCAAATTTTTCATACTCACTTATCCGAAATCGAATTAAATCGGCCAACCTGCAGTTAAGAAAAACGTTTAAAAAAAGTTCCCTTAACAGCAGAACATAAAAGAAAACGCGTAAAATTTACAAAATTATATGAAAACCGTCCATTATGTTTATAGAAATTGTTTTTTTACAGACGAGTGTGTTTTAAAATATGAGCTATGGGCAGTGAAATTCATGGTCATTTGTGGTCCCGATTTTCCTCAAGATAACAATTGCAATGTTAAAAAGGTTGCGCATTTATCATGTCTTCATGGATATTTTGGAATTAAGTACGGGCAACTACCAAAATAGAGCCAAACAAGTAGTCATCTAAACAGCTCAAAATTTGCAGCTATTTTTAATGAATTTTTCAAGTCTGAACTACGACAAAATGCTTCAGGACATTTAGTGGTTGTTCAAGATGATGCTCCGGTGCATACATTAAAAAAGGTAACTTGCTTTTTATTATAATCTAAAAATTAACGCATTTTTTTAATGTTTAGACCAAAGATTCTTTAAATAGCAAAAACTGAGCTTTGTTTAATTGCCTCCATACAGCCCAAATTTTAATGTAATTAAAAAAAATTTTAGTTATCTTAAACGAAAGGTGAATCGGACAGAAAATCGAGGCATACTCAAGGATAAAATTAATTATCTGTTGAACAATTGAATTCCACATTATTTTATCAATAATTTGGTTGATTCTTATCTAAAACGGTTAAAAGAAGTTATAAAAAACCATGGCTATTCTCTAAACTATTAACTTTAGACAATTGGTAATGTCTGTTTTGTATATATGTACATATTTCATAATACAATTTATTTTTAAGCAAATAATGTAGTAGTATTTTTATGTTGTCGAAATGTAAATGCTGGGTTTTTAGTCTAAGTGAATTTGGTAATGCTATTTTGTAAAAAAGAAATATTTTTAATGTTTTGAATATTGGTATTGCTAAGTAATGTTTAATGGTTATTTTAGTACAATGTCGATGTGCCTAATATGCTTAAGTGATGTAAGGAAAGTCAATCAATTTCAATGTGTTAATTTTGACAGATCCCATTTTAGCCCCTGTAAAACTGTTAAATTTATATTTAATGCTTGACCTTAACGCAACGCCACAAAACTTTGGATACTTAATATAAATAGTGGTCTAGTCTATATTTTTAAAAGATTGACATGATATTTATTATAATTTTAAAATTAATACATTTTAGTTATACAAAATGCAAAATTTCAAGTTCGAAACAAGATCAATATAAGTTTTCTTAACATCATAAATTATAAAATATAAAGAATTGTTTATATATAAAAATTGTTTTACAAGTGTAAATGTCAAGCTTTATTTGTAAATATGTGTTGTGTAAAATAATTATTAAAATTTTCAAATTAATACATTATATGGAACGCATATAAAATTCAAAAATTTTGGAAAAAATAAACTTCACATTTATACATTTAGCAATTTAGTTATGACTCTAATAAAAATTATTAAAAACTTTCTAAAATACTACGTTTTTATTGTTATCTATTCTACACAACCCTCACAATAATTACTGCAAAAAAGTTATTATTAAACTAAAACCTCTCTAACAATTACATAGCGTACAAGAGGAACGTCACTTCAATTATAAAATATACACTACTATATAATAATTTTTTTAAAAACTAAAATTATATATACATATATATTGTAAGTAAAAAAATTGTACAAAATATCAACTGGTGCAAAATCGAAAATAGAGTAAAATGATTAACATGATTTATAAGACAACTATTAATAAAAATACAGATTACATGCAACTTTTTCAGTTACCAAATAATTAAGGACATTACAAAATTTAAAAAATTCAATAATTTATGTGATCGCCTTTCTATGATACAGATTAAGCATGCAATTTTTCAGTTGCCAAATGATTAAAGACAATACAAAGTTCAAAAAATTTAATAATCTATGTGATCGCCTTTTTTTTGAACAACCTGATCCAGGCGTTTTGGAATGTTGTTGATGAAATTGTTGATATATTCCTGTTTCATATTATATTAAACAACAAACCTAATGCGTTCACGTAAATACTCAATTTTAGTATGCTTATTAATGTTGCGCTTTAGCATAGTAAAAAAAAGTTCAATGACATTGATATCCGGGGTGTTAGGCGGCAATTGAGTGAGAGATAGCTTTGTCGATTTAAGCTCCTCTATTGTCTAAACGTAAATACAAAGCAAATATAGTGAACTTAGATAAATATGACGTTACCTTTTTAGACGTATGACATGGAAGATTGTCCTGAAAAACAGTAGTAACCGCCGTGTAAGTGTGTTGCATTTCATAATGAAAAACATCCTTCATAACTGTAACAAATTTAAGGTATCAGATATAATTTTCCATTTGATAGGTTGATTATACTTAATACCAAACCAACACATTACTTACGAGGATGGGCTTTTTTTCTAACAACCGGGAGTGAATGTTTTTGAAAACTTGACCTACACAACACTTTGTTTTTGTAACCAAATGGTTCATCTCGAATCATTGTTTCATCGGCAAAGGTGTTTCATTGGCAAAGGTGTCGTTCACTCCATAGTTTACAAAAGGCTAATCTATCATCCTTTTGTTTTTCGGTGATAAACGGCTTAATCTTTGGTAATTGTAGATTTAAACCAGATTCAATTGTTCTGTTTCCTATTGTAGAATAAGTAAAATTGTTTAAACTATTTCTTTTGGTTTCTGAAATAGGTGGTCTAGCGGTACAGCGCTCGAATTCGGACCTCGGTGGGCTCACGTTTGGCTTTGCTAAAATGTCCACTGCTGAAAAATGTTTCTCTTAAAACATTCAAAGTAGCAAACATAAAATAATAAAAAAATATTATAATTTTTTAATTCTATAACGATTTTCTGATCATCTGTAGTAGTCTTTACAAGTTTTCTTCCAACATTATTATAATTTTGTGGTTTTTGACCGTTAGTAATCCGATAAATTGTCAAAAGGTTAACTCTGTAAAAATCTGCTAATCTTTTAGGTGAAAATCATTCATTTTTCAATTCTTTAATGACACGATATTCATGTCCGGTAAGATGAAAATACTTTTAATCACTAATGTCCATATCACAAACAATGCAATCTGAAAGCAGAATTAGCGGATGAGCGGAATCTCAAGGTTAAACATATAAAATAAATAATTTAATTTGTTTTAAAATTTTTATCTATAATTTTTGAACAATTATTTTTATTATTTTTATTTATATAGATTAGAATAATTAAATAATTATTATAATAATCACTATTAAATTACAATCAGGGAAGATTTGAATGTTTGTTTAACATTAATTTTAAAGATTAGTTATTGTTCATTTTTTATGAAATTAAGCATACAAAATAATAATATGCTAATTATTATAAAAATTATGTAACTTCAACTTATTATCCACGTTAATATAGAAGTAGCTTTTAAAATACGCTATTTTGGCCGACTCAGCCTATTTAAATACATATTTCTAAGTAAATATAAATAAACTATTAAGTACTTGACATTATGTTTAATTCCTAATATGTATTTTTACGAAAAAACAATTGGACATAACAATTAATTTAGATTTAATATTTCGCAATTTTTTGCGTTTATTTTTGAAATGGGTATAAACAAAGTTGTGTTGTTTAATATGGTTTATTGGAACACAATCGGTTGAAAAATAATGTTACAATTTTTAAAATAGCACTGAAATTTTAAGTATTTAAATTATGAAATAAAATTTTATCTTCAACTTTAAAATTTTAAACTCTAACGTACTATATAAAAATTAATAAATGGCCAAATATAATACTCGAAACATTGTAATATATATATATATATATATATATATATATAAAATTTGTATTAAACCACTAAATAATATGTTTGCATGCTAAAAAAATTATTATTATTATTATTATTATTATTATTATTATTATTATTATTACTATTATTACTATTATTATTATTACTATTATTATTATTATTATTATTATTATTATTATTATTATTATTATTACCATTATTATTATTATTATTATTACTATTATTATTATTATTATTATTATTATTATTATTATTATTATTATTATTATTATTATTATTATTATTATTATTGTTACTTTTGTAATAGTTAAAATATTTTTTTGCTTTTTTAAACGCAGACTATTTTATTTTTTATTTTTATTTTACTACTTATAACATTTTTTGCAATTCGGTTTTAATTTAATTTCAAATAATCAATTTCTACTGTTGACAAGCCATTTTTAGTCATACATACAGGGGCTAAAATGGGCTCTGTCAAAATAAACATATTGAAATTGATTGACTTTCCTCACATCACTTAAAAATATTAGGCACATTAACATTTTACTGAAACAACTTTTAAACATCACTTTAGCAGTATTAATAATTAAAACAATAAAAATTTTAAAAATTTTAAATAATATTACCAAATTCTCGCTTAGACAAAAAAACCAGAATTTACACATTTCGATAAGATAAAAATACTGCTACATTATTTGCTTCAAAATAAATTATTCTGTAAAATTTGTACATATTCTATATATGTACAATTTTAAAAATTTAGTAGTTCAAAAAACAACCATGGTTTTTTATAACTTTTTTTTAACGCTTTTAATTGGAATCAACCAACTTATTGATATAATCCTGTCAAATTCGATTTTTTAACACATAATCAATTTTTTTCCTTGAGCGTGCCTTGATTTTCTATCCGATTCACCTCTCGTTTAAGATAACTAAAAAAACTTTTAATTACATTGAGGTCCGGGCTGTATAGAGGCAATTCAATAAAGCTCATGTTTTTGCTATTTAAACAATCTTTAAGCTAAACAATAAAAAATGCGTTAAATTTTAAATTGTGATAAAAAGCACGTTACCTTTATCGACGTATGCACTGGAGCATTATCTCGAACAACCACCAAATGCCCTGAAACATTTTGTCGTGGTTTAGTCCTAAGAAATTCTTTAAAATTATTAAAAATGTATAGCTTTTATTATCAATTTTTATTTAAGTATTCCTATTTCACAATAAAAATTATTTTTAAGTAACTAATTTACTTGTTCTTCAATCTTTTTTATCTGTCAGCATTCCCGTTTTTGACCTAAATCAGAATTTTATAATGATATAAGTATAAAATATTAATTTATATAAAATATTTTACTTATAATGTTAAAATAATGTTTAAAACATGTTTTAGTCTAACTTAGATATACGTTACATAATTAAGTAGTCTCACAAAAGCGAGTGAATTATACTGCATTGATATTAACAGCAGCTCATGTATCTACTATATATATATATACACCCATTTCAAAAATTAACGCAAAAAATTACAAAAGCATCAAATCTAAATTAATTTGTTATGTCCAATTGTTCTTTCGTAAAAATAAAATTGAGAATCAAAAATAATGTCAAGTACTTAATAGTTTCTTTATATATACTTAGAAATATTTATTTAAGAAGGCTGAGTCGGGCAAAATAGCCTATTTTAAAAGCTACTTCTATATAAACGTGGATAATAAGTTGAAGTTACATAATTTTTTATAATAATTATTTTGTGCTTAATTTCATTAAAAATGAACAATAACTAATCCTTAAAATTGATGTTAAATGCACGTTCAAATCTGTCCTGATTGTGATCTCATAGCAATTATCAAAATAAACATTTAATTATTTTAATCTATATAAATAAAAATTTTAAAACAAATCGAATTTATTATTTACGTTTAACCTTGAGATTCCGCTCATCCGCTAATTTTACTTTCTAATTGCATTGTTTGTGAAATGGACAAGTGATAAAAAATGTTTTCATCTTACCGAAAATGAATATAGTGTTATTAAAGAATTAAAAAATGAAGGATTTTCACCCAAAAAATTGGCAAATTTAAGGAGTTAACCTTTCAACAATTTATCGGATTATTAATGGTCAAAAACCACGAAATTATGATATTGGAAGAAAACGTGTAACTACTAAGGATGATCAGAAAATCGTTATAAAATTTAAAAAATTATAATAAATTTATTTCAAAAACCAAAAGAAAGTTTAAACAATTTTACTTATTCCACAATAAGAAACAGAGCTATTGAATCTAGTTTAAATCTTCAATCACCAAAGGTCAAGCCATTTATTACTAAAAAATGATAATAGATTAGTCTTTTGTAAACAGTGGAGTGAACGGCATTGTGTTATTAGCGTTGCGTATACTTTGCCGATGAAACAATAATATGGGACGAACCGTTTGGCTACAAAAACAGTGTTGTGTGGGTCAAGGTTTCAAAACCATTCACTCCCGGTTGTTAGATAGAAAGCCCACCATCGACAAGTAATGTGTTGGTTTGGTATTAAGCATAATCAACCTATCAAATGGAAAATTACATCTGATACCTTAAATAGTGAAAAGTTTGTTTCAGTTATGAAGGATGTTTTCCATTATGAAATGCAACACTTACACAATTACTACTATTTTTCAGGACAATGATCTATGTCATACATCCAAAAAGGCAACGTCATTTTTATCTAAGTTCACTTTATTTGCTTTATAAATACATTTAGATAATAGAGGGGCTAAAATCAAATAAACTATCTTTCTCTCAATTGCCACCTAACAGCCCGGACATCAATGCTATTGAAAAATTTTTCAGTATGCAAAGCGCAACATCAATAAGTATACTGAAATTAAGAATTTATGTGAACGTATTCGGTTTGTTGTTCAATATGAGATGAAACAAGAATATATCAACACTCTCATCGACAGCATTCCAAAACGCCTGGATCAGGTTGTTCAAAAGAGAGGCGGTCACATAAATTATTAAATTTGTGAACTTTGTAAAATCTTTATTCATTTGGTAACTGAAAAAAATTGCATGTAATCTGTATCATAGAAAGGCGATCACATAAATTATTGAATTTTTTTAAATTTTGTAATGTCCTTAATTATTTGGTAACTGAAAAGTTGTATGTAATCTGTATTTTTATTAATATTGTCTTTATAAATCATGTTAATCATTTTAGTTGATTTTCTATTTTTCATCCGTTAATATTTTAATTTTTTTACTTACAATATATATATATATATATATATATAATTATAGCTTTTTTTAATTATTATATAGTATTGTATATTTTATAATTAGCGGACGTTCCTCTTGTACGCTATGTAATTGTTAGAGAGGTTTTAGTTAAATAATCCCGTTTTTGCAGTAATTGCCGTGCGGGTTGTATATATATATATATATATATATATATATATATATATATATATAACTCCGCTTAGTTTGAATTAGAAATAATTTAATCTAGCCAGTCCCAAGCCTGGATAAAGGAGAAGGTTTGAGCGCAAGGTTGGCAACCTGGCCTCTGTAAAAATTTGTATTGTTGCGGAAACAATAAAAGATAACGCTATTCCGGCAAACAACAACGTATCTGGATGGTATGCTACCAGTTTACAAGGTTGAGTGAAAGCCAAAAGAAATCGCAATCTTTAATTTGCAGAATGTTTAATGCCAACGAGACTTTGTTATTGTTGTTGTTTTGCTGTAATTGTTGTCTTATTGCCCTATGCTTATTCTTAAAGCAAAAGGGTTTTGTATTTTATATATATATATATATATATATATATATATATATATATATAATGCAAGTTTAATAAATTAATTTAACTTTTAAATATTGAACATATTTTTACATTTATGTATAACATTTTTTATATTTTAACCGTTTTCATTTATTTTTTTAAATAGTTAGTTACCGACAATTACAACTTTTTGTTATTTTTTTATTTTTATTACATATATATTGAAATTTAAAATTAATAACTTTTAGCAAAGTGAACTATATGCACATAATTTAAATTAGTACTTTTAGTTAAGTGTATTGAAAAAATACGTTAAAATTTATTTTTAGATATTTAATTTGTTAAGTGGGTTATCATTATTTTATTTTTTTCTAACAAAATATAAATTATTATTATTATTATTATTATTATAAACACAAAATTAACAAATTTTTATATTTTCTGTACAAATAAAACCTATTTTAGTCGTTTAATTTTTGCTCTTCTCTTTTTAATTACGTTAGTATGTCTATTGGATAGTATATGCAAAACAGTATTAAAATTTGTTTTTAAAAACATTATTATTTAAATTTGGTCAGGCATAAAAATTAATTGTATCAAATTTTTAATTATAATTTTTTAAAAATAAAAAGTATGCAACATGTACAAATTTAAGTTAGTTAAAAATATTAAATATTCATTAAATGTTTTGCAAATACTGCTGTACAGTAAAAAGTAAAACAAATAATTTGATAAACGCTATTCAGTTATTTAGTAAATTTGTAGAAAAATAATTTTTGTGTTTTATTAACACTAGACTAAAATGCAAATTGATCTTTATTTTGATGTATTGTTTACTGTTTATTACGTTTTTGTTTTGCTTTTTTAATTTGTTATTTTATAAATAAAAGCATTGATACAATCTGTTCGGGTTAGAAAATTAATCGATTTAATAAAAATAAGTAATTAATTTAGTAAAAAGTATGTAAGGCGCAAAAATAAATTAAAATATAACATAGTGTAGTTAAAACGATTATCTGGTTTAATGAAACGCATCTAAATTAACAATATAAATAATAATTTAAAATATAGAGAATAAAATATAAAACTTAAATTATAAAAAGTATTATTTATAAGTATGTGTATGCACATTTTTTAACAATAATAAATTTATTTAAAGTATTTTTTAATCTTTTTGTATAATCCTCCAAGTTTTTAAAGTAAGTAACTAATTTTTTTACTTTTCTCGCTCATTTAATCGTCAACAGTATTTAGATGCAGTATTTGAAGTTATTGGTTAATCAACGTTTATTAAATTTACTATAAATACTACCTTTTCAAAGTTTCTATCAACCAATCATAGTTTAATAAACAGTACTGAACTCTCGAGGAGAGCTTAAATACATTTGAAGCTTGAAAATAATAATAATACGGATGATAAAATAGCTGTACAATGCTCTTGGTTGGCTTAAACTAAGCATATTTACTTGTTAGGTTGGAGTAACAAAAAGAGGAATTAGAGAATTGAGATTTAAGACTCAGCAACAAAAAACAGTGTATATATGCGTAAGGTAAAAAAATGTTGGCAAAATTAAAAATAAAAAACTAAAAATTGTTAAAAATAAGGTTTTTATTTTGGTTTATTACTAACAAATGATGAAAATTTCGATGCCGAAATAATCAAAAAAACACAAACAAAATAACATAATTAAACAAAATTTACAGGAATAATAATAATAATACAAAACACTTTTGCTTTAAAAATAATCATGGGGTAATAAAATAACAATTACAGCAAAAACAGCAACAACAACAACAACAAAGTCTCGTTAGCATTAAAGATTTTGCAAATTGAAGATATAGCTTTTTTTCGATTTTCACTCAACCCTGTCATCTGTGTAACTTTGTCATCCATATACGTGCAATTACTTCTTAGCCGTTGTTTGCCAGAATGGCGTCCTCCTGTATTGTTTTTGTAAAAGTATAAATTTTTTACAGAGGCCAGGTTGCTAACCTTGCGTTTAAGCCCTCCTCTTTTATCCAGGCTTGAAACTGGCTAGATTAAATCATTTTTAATCTAATCTAGACGGAGTTACAGGACTAATATGTGTAATAAAAGATTAGCAGCAATAGTAAAAAGCAAATGTGTTTTTTTTATTTTTTAGTACAACCAGCCTTAATTTACAGGTCTGAAACTTGAAATATTAAGAAAGTACAAAAAAATCGAAGCTTTGTAAAAATAAAAATACTTTGATATTTTTTGGAATTTTCTAAATTGAAGAGGATAGAAAATTATGCCATTAGGACAAAACTAAATGTTGTTGAAACCTATAAAACATTTAATAAAAATATGGAAGTGGTACAGCCTTATTTTACAAGAAAAAGTATATATTTGACAAGACAACTATTGACAACAAAAGTATAGAAAAGAAAAAACTAAGATTAACCAAAGAAAAGATAATTAAATTGTATAAAAACGGAGTAACGCTGCAAGCGAAACTACATGGAGAAAACTGACCAAAAACAGCGACTCAATAAAAAAGTTAAAAAAATATTAATAGAAAAATTTATGTTATATTATTTTTTCAATGTAATAAATTTTAAGTAAAATGTCATTTTTAAATGTACCATTTATTATATTGGTTTTTTTATACATTATTAATTCATCATAAATGTTTATTCTAATAATAAAATTTATAATTTACCTAATTTATATATATTTTAAAAATAACTGTTTCTCAATTATTACAATTTATTTATTTTAAAGTTTTTTATTATTTTGTTACATATGAATAATGACAGTAATTTATAGTTTTATATAAGCGTTTTTATTGTTTATTAATAATTTTTAATTAGCTTATACAATATTAAATAATATTTGATACAAAAACATTAAAAATATATAATATAAACAGTAAAATAAAAAATATATTATTAAATGACAATATTGTTATATATATATAAATACTAAAAACAATTATCTCCTAACCATATGTTAAATCCCAAAAATATGTGTAACGCTAAACAAACAAATATGTTCTATTCAAAATGACAAAATATATCTTTGTGTGAGTTATTGTTATTTTTACAAAATAGTAGCATATGCTTTTAATGCCAAATTTTGAAAAATATAAGTTTTCTTATGTAAATGTGGTTGAATTTAAAATTCAAAAAATTTTAAATTTTAATAATTAAATGTATTTTATTAATGCTAATACATATTATTATTTAAAATATAAATAAAATTTCTGTTTCCTTAAAATATAAGTGAGTGCGGTTTTGTAATATGTAAAAAGCATAAACTTTAGCAATAGGCTTTATAGGATCTAGATAAATTAAATAAAGTAGGCTATAAATCCAATCGACCTAATTTTAAAAACTATATATATATATATATATATATATATATATATATAAAATAAATCATTTTATATTTTTAAAATAATATTTTTAAATAACGCATGCTGGTAATGCAATACCTAAACTTCAATTATTTCCAGTTCAAAAATGTTAACGTTAAAATAGTTTATTTATTTATATAAATAATCAATAAATTATTTTATTTTATTAATTTTTTATCTTTAAAAATAATAAAATTTTTAAAATAAAACAAATGCTTACGTAAGTATATACAAATTTACATTATATGTTTAACTAGTTAATAATTATTCTATTTTAAAAATAATTTTCTATAAAAAATTTTATAACAATTTTTTCCAAAACATTATTAAAAAAACTATTAAGTAAGTTAAACACATGTACAATTTTTATTTTACATACAAAAGTTCGGTAAATTGTTTTTTTTACCGTTCTTTTTACGTATGTTTGTCGAAAGTTGATTATCGTTATTTGAACTCTATCTAGTACAAAAATATTTTAATTTTTTTATAAATGGTGTAAACATTTTGTAGAATTGCAAAAAATGTATAGAAAATGTGTACAAAAATTGTGTAAATAAAACATTTCCCAAATTATGTAAAAGTGGACTGCATAGATCTGCAAGCAAAAAGTGCGTGTATTTGATTTTTATACAAATTAGTCAAAAATTGAACAATAAAATTAAAGGTAGTAAACAAAAAAAATGTTTTAGCATTTATAATATTGAATTTTTGAAAAATGAATAAATTTGCTAGATTTGGTTTTAAAGTCTGCCGTAATACGTGTTTTGTTAAGTTTTAAACAGAGATTGAAATTAATGCAGTTTTGTAAAAAGTATAAAAATTATTCTTCATATTATAAGGCGAAGACAAATTTAAAAATGTGTGTTGTTTAATACAAATTCTGGATTTAACATTTCAGAGTCATATGAAATGGTTATTTTGCTAGAGCTAACAAATATTTTACAAAATAAACTGCATACGTGTCTTGTCTTTATAGTTATTGTACTAACAAGTGTTTGAACTTGCAGAAATCGATTTATACTAAGCACAATTTAAACAGTAAAACATTTAGTAAAATTCTTTGCAAATTATTTTACTTGTTATTTTTACAACATGTTTTAAACCATTGCAAACATATTTGAAATAATGCTGCATAATACACTTCAAAATTGGTAGTGTATTTTTCAGTATGACTTACCATTGACTTTATGTGTGACTTATTTAGACTAAGATACCTTGTTAACCAAAAACGTTTACTTATCTACAACCCAGATTTAAGTGTTATTAATTTTATGTTTTGTTTTTTTAATCGGTAGGTTAACAGTTTGTAAAATAAAGTATTACTTGTAAAGTGCCTCATTTATGTTATAAAAAATTGAGTTTGAAAGGATTATATCAGTACAATGGTAGGCTTAGATTCAAAGCAGCTGGCAAAAGTTATAAAAGATAGTTTATATTACTTAAATCGTTGATATTATAAAGTATGTTACCTTTATTTTGTATATTTATGTATTTTAGTCGATAGGATTATTTTTTTAAACAATTACCTGTGTCTGTTTTTAAGTTTTAACAAATGGTGGCGTTATGCATTATTGCTACAACGAATGTTGTAAAGTATAATTAGAAATTATTTTTTGCAAATAATATTTTTATAAATATTTGTAATTTATTATTTTATACATGCATTAATAAGTTTTAGATATGTCTAAGATAAATAACAAATGCTAAATACTCAAAAAATATTATAGTGGATCAAATTTTGAGTCAGTTTCGTATATCATTGCAGAGCATTCAACTCAAAACTTGGTAAGAATAAGCTTAAGTTTATTCACTAAAGTCAGTCCTTGTTTATATTATATTATTATACAAAACTCTTTTGCTTTAAAAATAAGCATGGGGCAATAAAACAACAACAACAACGAAGAGGTCTTGTTGGTATTAAAGATTCTGCAAACCAAAGATTGAGCTTTCTTTCGGCTTTCACTCAATCCTGTCATCTGTGTAACTTTGTTATTCAGATACTTGCAATCACATCTTTGCCGTTGTTTACCGGAATGGCGTACTCTTGATTGTTTCCATAGCAGTATAATTTTTTTACAGAAGCTAACCTTTCGCTTAAACCCTCTTCCTTTATCCAGGCTTGGGACTGGCTAGATTGAATTATTTTTGGTCCATTTGCTAAAAATTTTAGTTATTGTATCAAAACTTGAAAATTGTTGCATAGTTTAATATGACTTTTTTACTTTTTGTGTTTCCACTGGTTGTCGATTTTATAGATAGATTGTGATCTATAAATAATTAATCCTACAGTCATAAATTGAACTGTTAGATTAATTGATTTAATATTTTAAAACACTTGAATCTGTTTACAATTACTCATTAAAACCCATTTTGTGTGCACAACAACAATTTGTAACTTCATTAAATTTAGCTTGGACTTAATGTAGGCGTATGTATGTGTAGTTATTTATGTTAAGTTGGTTACATCATATTACATCATCTATTTTTATGTATATATATACTGACTCCTTATATGTTTGTGACTAAAGAGAATATACGAAATGAATTCATCTTACATTTTACGTCTCCTATTATTTTTGTTTAAAATTAATCTGTCAAAATTGTTACACTAACATTATGCTTTTTAATAAAAATGTATCTATTACATCTAAAAACAATTTAAACATTAAAATAATAAACTTTAAATATAAATATAGTAGTTTTAATACAATTTTTTTAATCGTTGATTTAATTTGTTTTACATTTATTTTTTCGGATGTTATTTTTTAAATTAATTTATTTTCTTAAAAACGAACTATTTATAAAATAGACAACTAGGGATGGACTGTGTAAAAACAAAAATAAATCCTAGTATTTTATATAATCAAATTTAGACTGTTAATTAATAATCTCAGTAAAAATATAAACTTTAAAAATATTTTAGCTGATATTTTATAAGATTTTAAAAATGCATTATTTAATTTTCTAATTTAAAATCAATTATACGTGTATCCAAATACCAGTAATAATGTTAAAAATATCAAGATACCATTTTTTTAATAAATAATATTAATAAGTGGTTTTTAAATGTTAGTTTTAAAATAATAATTAATTGTAAAAGAATATAACAAATTAGACAATAGATATGTTATTAAAATATAGTTATTTTTAGAAATGTTACATTAGTATTGTCAGATTCCCTTGAATAATAAATTTACTAGGTTTTTAAGTCAACCAGGAACACTGTACAGCTGTTTCATGTCCTTATTTGGAATCATCAGGTTTAAGGCGCTGGCCTGACACCAGATAGGGCGTGGGTCCAAGTTCATGTGTGTGTAAAACTTTAAAGGTATGCGCTGCTGATTGATTCTAAATAAGGACATAAAACGGCTATACAGTGCTCCTGGTTTACTTAAAAACCTAGTAAATTTATACTTTAGGTGAATCTGACAATACTGTTATAACATTTCTAAAACAAATGATCCCTTAAAAAACCCATTGATAAATAGTTATTTTTGTTTATATCTTAAACATTAAAAATAATAATTTTTAAAGTTGTCTTTTCTTTATTTTGATACTGTTTATTTTACCAAATCATGTACATTTTTAAATTTGCTACTTACCTTATATCAAGTAGTAAGTTAAAGTACTTAAATATAAATTATTATTATTATTTAAAACTACATAATTATTTTTTAAAGTACACTATACCTAAAATAAACTTTTGCGTTGTGTAACATATTTTTAAACATGGTGTCATAACCTTATCGTGTTTTTTTAATACATTATTTAAACAGCAAACTAAAAACATTTTACTTTAAAAATTTTTTTATTATTATTGCATTTACTCCTCTAAATGTATAATATAATTATTTATGGGTTTTCAAGAATGACTTATTAAAATTGTCAGATTTACTTAAATAACAAATCTATTTAATTTGAGTCAACCAGAAGCACTATTTATTTATCTATATTGACATTTTTAGTAAATCGGATCAATTCTAATAACCCAGTGTTTCGAATTGCTGCTACGTTACTACCGGTTTAGCAAGTGAGTAATTCCTTCCATTAGGACTTTACTATGTAAGTTCCTGCATACTTCACAGGTTTAATAGCCATATTTATTTATACGTTTTCAAGAATGAATTATCAGAATTGTTAAATTCACTTGAATAATAAATTTACTTAATTTCAATTAACCAGGAGCACTATACCGTTCTTTCGTCCCTATTTAAAATCATCAACTGTGTATACCTTTCAAGTTTAACACACACGAACTTAAATCCACGCTCTATCTGGTTTTAGGCTAGCACATTAACTACTATAATATAATTGTAAATTTATAATTAAGATTATTAATTATATCAAACAATTGTACATTTTAAAAATATCTTTTTAAATAAAAATAAATCAATTTAAAAAATTGCGTTTTAATGATCAATTAAAATTGTTAAAATAATTCTACATTTTACAAAAATTTAATAATAAAAAGGTGGCTTTATTTTTTAATTTTTATTTGCATTTTTTACAATTTAAAATGTTAAATTTTTGTTTAATGATATTAATAAGTCACTCATGTGACATTAGTATTTATATAAATTGCTTAAATTAATATTTTTAATTTAATAAACAATTTTTTTTTAAAAACAGCAATACAATTTTTAAAAGTTTATTTATAATAATTTGATTAATAAATAAAATATTGTTATTTTTAATTAAAACAAAATAAATTGCTTTGCATTTAAATCAAAATGAGTATTTAAAAATTTGTTAAAACGTTTTTTAATTAACATTATTTAAAGATAAACTAATTAAAAAATTTTAAAATAACTTGACCTTTTTTTAACTAAAATTGTTTTCAATTTAAAACTTCAGATTTATTTATTTTGATTAAAGTATTAGTGACGTTAATTATATAAATTTAACTACAAAAATAATTACATTTTTGTTTATTTTTTAATTTTTAATTGCTTTTATTTTAAAAACGTTTCTACAAAAATATTGAGATTTAAAAATAATAAAATAAAATATTCTACATTTTGTTTTGCATTGAATGTTAAACAGTTGCTTAAAAATTTTAGAAATTGTGAGGAAGTCATACTTTAAAAATAGCATTTATGTAAACGGAATTATTAAATGCAATTTATATTTTATTTATAATAATTTATAAATTATTAATTTGTACTTAAAAACATTTTATTTTGATATACTCTAAATTTATATTTTTAAAACATAAAATTTAGCATTGTAATTACCTAATAATAAAAATTTAAAACCGAAATTTCTAAAAATACATTTTATCTAAAAAAATTAATTGATTATTTTTTATAAATAAATAATTTTTTAAATTGTTTAATACAAAAAATCAGTATTAAAAATGTAGTTATGTTAGTTAAAAACCAAAATTTAGCAAAAAAAATATTAGTTTAAAAAACGTTGGTTTTTTTTTTAATTCTATTTTGTATTTAAAATTAAATAAAACATTAATATTTTTATAAGAAATCAAAATACAAATTAAGAATATCTTGTTAAAACAATTCCAAAATATTAGTGTTTTTTTATATTATGTAAGTTATTTGTAACAAATAAAATAATTACTTTTTTGCTTATTTAAAGAAATTATTGTGTAACTTAGAAATTTATTTTATTTTTTATTATAAAAAGAAAACACTAAAAGTATATTTGTAATAGTAAAACTGAACAATTTTTAACATTGATTAATTTTAATTGTAGCTAATAAAACACTGACTTAAAATAATTAATATTCTGCATGCTAAAATAGGGCACTGTGTATAAAATATTAAGTACAAACTTAAAATTTAGCGGTTGAAAAAAAAACTTTGTTATAGTAAAATATCACAATATATTTTTTTTATGAAATTTATTTTTGCCACTTTTACAATTGTTTAGAAAAATAATAATCTGTGTTATAACTTTACAAAGTTAATTTTAATTGTATCTAAATTCATTTTGTTTGCACAATAAACTCAATTTAAACATAACACAAAATAAAATAAAAATCTCCATTTAATAATTCTAATATAGATTATATTTATTTTGTTTTCTGTTTAATAAAATAATAGATGTATGAGCATATCCAAATCAAAAAATTATTCCTCTAAATTAAAATTTAGATTATATAAAACTAGATCAACATTCTAATCAAGAGTATACCAAAACGCCTAATCCAAGTGGTTACAAACACAAGCCAGTGCATTTATTATTCAATATTTTGTTGTAAATTTCCATAAAACAATTTAGTAACCCAAAATAATCAAATACATTCTGCATTTTCTTTAATATTTAAAGTTATAGTTTATGTTAATAATTCTACTTAATCTTAGATTATGAGCTAGTTAATATTTTATTTTAAAATATTTATTAATAACAACTTATATTAGTAAAATTATAATTGTATTTTATTTATTAATTAATATATTTTATAACTAAACCACGTGTTTTAAGTTATATAATTGATAGAAACGTTCTAGTTAACTAACAATATTTTTATAAGTATTTTGACCAAGTTATATATATATATACAAGTTTAAATAATTTTTAACTAAATAAACATCAATTATAAAAAATAAGCTAATTATTTTTTTATTTAAAACATAAATTAAACTGTTGTCTATTTAAATTTAAGTGTGCATTAAAAAGTATTATATTTTTTATTACTAATAATACTTAAATAAGTAAATGTAAATACATTTTAAAATATTTATAATTTTAATTTAGATATTAACCAAAATATTATTTAAAAAATTTAACCTAAACATTGTTAATAAATATTTTATTTGTAACGTTTTAATTATTTTAAAACAATTTTATATAATAGGTTTTTTTAATTTGTCGCTACATTTCTGATTTTATTTTTGTAAAATTTAAACAATGTAACTATGGTTTTAAGTTCATCAAATAAACAAAACATTTATACATCAGTTGTTTTATAAAACTAAGGTGTAATGTTTATTTAATTTTTATACATCTACGTGCAGAATAATTGTTTTAATGTTTGAGTTTATTAAACATTAAAATATTCATGGTATACAACACAATGTTTAAATAACTATTATCAAGAAACATGTTTTTAGATTTTGTGCATTTTGTACAAGCTAGTAAACGGACTTAACAACAGAACCGAAAACTCATTTTCTTTTAATTTTATCTTTTAATTATTGTATGAGTATATCATTTTGATTGCTGACTTTTGTTGCCGGTTTCAATATTGTACAAAAAATTTTGTTTATCCTATAATGCTGAATGTACTTTTATTGAACTATTTAAAATGATTACATTAGTAATAATAATAGTAGACTTTAGAATTTAAGTAAATATAGCTTCGGTAGCGTATTTAGTTTTTTTTTAAAATGTAAATAGGTACACATAAAATACCTAAAATGTACTAAATTTGAGTTAAAATAATTTTATTGCAATATGCTTTAACAATGCTGTATGTAAAAAAATTAATAGTACAATTACCAGTATTAAACTTATATTTTTATTTAATAAAAACAAAAACATTATCTATAAAGTAGTAAAAAATATTTTAACTTTAAGTAAGTGAACACTAATTTATTTAGTTTACAAAATTATTTGATTTAAATGTGCTATTTTAGAAAACTAAAATGCAATAATAAATTATTATTATTTAATTTAAATACATTTATATTTATATTTTATATTGATATTTTACTGTTTTTTATATGCATGCAATCAACAATTGTACTGTAACGACTAATTCATTTTAAAATTACTTTAAATAGTTTAATTTTTAATTTTAATTAATAATTTTGTAAATATAACATTCAAATTGTTATCTTATTTTTATTTTTTAATTTATAGTATAAGTTAACGTTTATCTTAAACCAATAATTTTTGAATTGTTTGTTTTTAAAATATGTCATATGTAAAATTAATTATTGTAATTGCTATTTTTGCTACTATTTTCTAACTATTTTGAGTGAAATTATTGAAAAATTATCTTTATATTATTAACTTTTAATAAATTTTGAGTCAAATATTACTTTTAACTAATTTTGTAAAGTAAAAGCGTTTAGATATTATAAATCAAATAAAAAGTATAATACTTTACCTTGAAACATAATTTATAATTTAATAATTAGTAACTTATAACGTAACATTTATTGTTACTGTGATAATTACCTATTGCAAGTAAAAAAATTGTTTATTTACGTGTTAAGTTATTTGAGGGTAATTAGCATTAATTAGATTTACTATAAATAATAAATTGACAGATTTAGTTTTAACCAACTGTGGCTAAGTGGCTAAGGCTTCGGCCTGACACCCGATAGAACATACGTTCATGCATTGCTAATGATTCCAAACAATTATAAAACAGCTGTACAGTGCTTCTGTTTGGCCCAAACCAAATGAATTTATTATTTAGTAAGATTGGCAATTCTAATATATCACTCTTGAAAACCCCACAAATAAATACTATTTTGTTAATTAAATTTCTAACTAAATTTCTTATTATTTTATTAAATTGTATATAAATGAATTTAGTTATATTAGCTTTTTTGTAAAATATTTTTAGTGTAATTGCCTATTGAAATTATACTGTTTATACAAATCAAAATTAAGCATGAAATTAAATTTTAAAAGCATTAATTATTTTAAAAAACTATTCAAACATTAATTATTAATAAATTTAATTAATGTAGTTTTGTATATTAATAAGAATTAAAATACATGTTTAATTAGCTTGTGCATTAAAAACAGTAAGTTTAAAAATATTAATCGAACGTCTACAAGCCTAATTATAACTGTATCATTTTCTTATTAACAACTACGTGTTTGTCGTAAAACTAATGAATGTTTTTTATTAAATAAAATTTACAACAAATACATTTACAATTTTTATTATCATCGTTTATTAACCGTGTTTCAATATTTAATAAACCACTTTTTTGCTTTTTTTAAATTGTTCCATAAAATTGTAAATCTGTTGTTTTTGGTTGTAGTAATGAAAAAATAAAAACTGTTTGTAATTGTTTTGTTATTTATTTTAAATAAACAAACTATACTAAGTCAATGTACTGTAATGTCATCTGTTAATAATTTATTTGTGTATAATAGTATTGATTCGTATTTAATTATACTGTAAACACAAGTATTTTAAAATATAATTCTGTTATATACTTAGTTTATGTTTTGGATAATTCGTACTTTTATAGCATTCTGTTAATATAACGTTATAAAATATTACTATACTGTTTATAATAGACTTATTTGAGAGTATATGTTATATAATTTATGCAATATTAGAATTATCAAGTTTTCCACATAATAAACATACTTTATTTTTGAGTTTTGCACAAATTTTGTAAATTTATTATTTTAATAGTGTTACTCATTTGGTTATTAGTTTTAGTAGCGCATGGCATTTGAGGTAACCAGATAATTAGAATTAATTAAATTTATTATAAATAAGTGTTTAAAATCTATGTAAAACACCTAAAAGATTTATCATTATCAGAAAAACGTATATTACTTATTTTTAAATTATTAGCAATACAACCCTCACAACAATTACTGCAAAAAAGTGATTATTAAACTAAAACCTTTCTAGCAACTACATAGCATACAAGAGAAACATCACTTTAATTATTAAATATACAATACTATATAATAATTTTAAAAACTATAATATATATATATATATATATATATATTGTAAGTAAAAAAAATTGTATAAAATATCAACGGGTGCAAAATCGAAAATGGAGTAAAATGATTAACATGATTTATAACGTCAACTATTAATAAAAATACAGATTACATGCAATCTGTTCAGTTACCAAATGATTAAGGACATTACAAAGTTCAAAAAATTCAATAATCTATGTGATCGCCTTTCTTTTGAACAACCTGATCCAGGCGTTTTGGAATGCTGCCGATGAGAGTGTTGATATATTCTTGTTTCATCCTATATTGAACAACAAACCGAATGCGTTCACATAAATCCTCAATTTCGGTATGCTTATTGATATTGCGCTTTAGCATACTGAACAAATTTTCAATAACATTGCTATCCGGGCTGTTAGGTGGCAATTGAGTAAAAAATAGCTTCTTTGATTTTAGCCCCTCTACTGTCTAAATGTAAATATAAAGCAAATATAGTAAACTTAGATGAATATAATATATATACCTTTTTGGACGTATGACATGGATCATTGTCCTGAAAAACAGTAGTAACCCCGTGTAAGTGTGCTGCATTTCATAATGAAAAACATCCTTTATAACTGAAATAATTTTTTTACTATTTAAGGTACCAGATATAATTCTCCATTTGATAGGTTGATTATACTTAATACCAAACCAACATATTACTTGTTGAGGGTAGGCTTTCTTTCTAACAACCGGGAGTGAATATTTTTGAAACCTCGTCCCACATAACACTTTGTTTTTAAAGCCAAATGGTTCATCCCGAATCATTGTTTCATCAGCAAAGTATACGGAACGCCAATAACATAAGTGTCGTTCACTCCATAGTTTACAAAAGGCTAATCTGTCATCCTTTTGTTTTTTGGTAATAAATGGCTTAATCTTTGGTGATTGTAGAGTTAAACCGGATTCAATTGCTCTGTTTCTTATTGTAGAATAAGTAAAATTGCTTATACTATTTTTTTTTCGTTTCTGAAATAGGTATATTATAATTTTTTTAAATTCTATAACAATTTTTTGATCATCTGTAGTAGTTGTTACACGTTTTCTTCCAGGATTATCATAATTTCGTGGTTTTTGACCGTTAATAATCCGATAAATTGTTGAAAGATTAACTCTATATAAATCTGCTAAGCTTTTCGGTAAAAATCGTTCATTTTTTAATTCTTTAATAACACGGTATTCATTTTCGGTAAGATGAAAACATTTTTTATCACTATTCTCTATTTCAAAAACAATGCAATCAGAAAGCAGAATTAGCGGGTGAACGGAATCTCAAGGTTAAACGTAAATAATAAATTATTAGATTTATTTTAAAATTTTTATTTAATATTAAGAAAAATAAATTGTTATTATTTTTATTTATATAGATTAGAATAATTAAATGTTTATTTTGATAATTATTATGACATCACAATCAGAGCAGATTTAAATGTGCGTTTAACATCAATTTTAAGAATTAGTTATTGTTCATTTTTATTGAAATTAAGCACACAAAATAATAATGGACTAATTATTATAAAAATTGTGTAATTTTAGCTTATTATCCACGTTAATATAGAAGTAGCTTTTAAAATATGCTATTTTGGCCGACTCAGCCTTCTTAAATGAATATTTCTAAGTATATATAAAGGATCTATTAAGCACTAGACATTATTTTTAATTCCCGATATTTGTTTTAGCGAAAAAACAATTGGACATAACAAATTAATTTAGATTTAATACCTTAGTAATTTTTTGCGTTAATTTTTGAAATGGGTGTAAATTATGTTTTTAAATAAAATAGTAGATCTCCATTTTAAAGCACGCTTTCAATTTGGCAAATAAATTGAAGTTGATATTTCTTATCTACTAAATATTTTTAAAACAAAGGCATTGGAAAAAAACAAGGTTATATTTACCTATTATAGATTAAACTAATAAATTTAAATTTTATGTATATTATATTTATCCCAATTATTGATTAACTTAGAAATACATAAAAATGACCTTGTTATCAATCAACCTAGTTTAACGATGAAAGTTTAATTACAAAATTGAAACAAGAAAGATAATAGTGTTAAACCTTACTGAAATCTGTAACAATAACAACTTTTGCAAAACACATAATATACAATATAATTTATTACAAAAATTACAATTTCTGAGGATAATATTTTTTCACTATTAACCATTTTTTAGAATTGTCAGATTCACCTGCATCAACCAGAGTCAACCAGAAGCACTGTACAGCCGTTTCATCTTTATTCGAAATTATCAGCAACGCATACCTTTCAAGTTTTACACATACATAAAATTGAACCCACAGCCTTTCTGATGTCAGGCCAGTGCTTTAAAGCATTGAGTTACGGGTATATGACCTTGAACCTGTAAATTTATTATTTATAGTGAATCTGATCAATTTTAATTACCCATTGTCCTCAAATACTGCTACGTTACCACCGGTTTAGCAAGTGAGAGAATCCTTTCACACCAAATAGGACGTGGGTTCAAGTTTATGTGTATGTAAAATTTGAAAGATATGCGCTGATGATAATTCCAAATAAGGATGAAGCAGCTGTACAGTGCTTCTGATTGATTTAAAAACCTAATGGATTTAATATTTAAGTAAATCTCACAATTCTAATTTAACAATTCTAAAATAAAAATAATTTTTTAATAAACCCATTGACCATTTTTACCTAAATACGCTAATGTTAAAATATTTATATAAACAACCGTTTTTCATGCCATTTACATATTTTCCCACAACACGCAGTCTAATCAAGTGACATCGTTTGTCTTTTCAAATTAAAAATTTGGTTAACACAGAACCTTAAATTGTAATTTTTTTAATATCTTTCTTTATTTTTTATGTTTAATTTTATACCAATAATAACCAACACCCCAAGTTTATCTTCATAAAAAAAATATTTTATCTAAATTATTGTTTAATACTATTTACTAACAGGAATATCAAAAAATAAAAATATTCCATCAAAATCACAATCACATCATAAATGTGACAAAATTAAATACAAAATTAATGCGCGTTAAAATAAAATTTAAATAATGTTAGTATTGATAAAACGTATAATAATATAAAAATTCTACTTTTTAAAAGCAATTAACAAAGAAATAGCTTAATTATTTTAGTAATTTTTTCCTGCATTTACAATACTACGTATTATAGCAATTGTAATTTTTTTTAAATAATATTTTGTTAATATTAATGGGTTTTGTTTGAGTAATCTAAATATTTTACTGGTTTAAAAAAAACTAAATAAACCGGCATTTTTCTGTGCTGCTCACTTTATTGTGACTTTTCTATTTATTGAATTAGTTGTGTAGTCGTTATGTAGTCTTAGTAATATAACGTTTTACTAGGTTTATATGTTATTATTTATTATTTCTGGGTAACTAATACCAATACTTAGTTAACAAAAAACGTTTTCCTCTTAAACATAAAAACAGGAAAACTAACTAGTCACAACCAGATGATGTATCAACGTCAGTGACTACAATAGAAGAAACCATCTTTCATGTTTAAAGAATAAAACCTACTTTATTGGTAATTACGCTTTCCCAACATTTACCAATTAACCCCATTTTTAAAAATTAAAATTATTAAATAATTATTAACCTGTTTGCAAAACAATCAATTTATTACTTTTGAAATCTGTGTGATACACTTGCGTGACGTGCAGGTCTAAAAATACCGCTGTTTGTTTTGTTACCAGTTTGCATTTACGGTTCGGTTTGGTTTCTGTGTTTTTTAGTGCTTTTACTGTGTGTTGTTAGTTTTTGGCATTATTTTTTGGGTTACGCTTTGTTTTTACGTTTGTCATGTAATGACATTTCTATAAGCTTGTTTTTTTACCTTTTTTAAAGATTATCATTTAGCGTTGCTTTGTGATATTTTTTGTTTTTACTATTTACTTTTTTTAAATAAATTTGAATTACATTCAATCAATGTGTGTGACTAATATTGATTTTTATGGTTCTAGAGAGTGTAAGAAGAAAGTGAAAACTGGGATTTTTTGCATACTTTGCGAGAAATGGTTTTATAAAACTTGATCTGGTCTTTCACCCTCTATTTATTTAAGATTCGTCAACTGTAGCACTGATTTTAAATGCAAAAACTGCCTTGACAAAATCGAATCATTACCGGATTTCCCTTTTTCGGAGACGAATTCAAATGTCATTGTGTATTCTGTTCAAGATGCAAATTTTAAACCCAAATTAAATGCCATTTTAGCTTTGACTAATAACGATAATTTTGTTGTTATTAAAACGAATAATATTATACTTAATCTACTTAATAGGCTTAAAAAGTCTGTCGCTAGGCTTTCGGCACCCTCCTCTATAACTTAAACTGCTACTAGTTTTTTACAAAAGGTAATTTTATCAGCTGCAAAGCAGCTTGCTATTAAATGCTGGAAGGGTTTTTAATATAATTACAAAAAGGATATCTGAATCCGCTCTTAATTTCAAAAATCTAATAACAGACAGTAGAAAATTATTTTTTAGCTGCACCTAATCTTAAAATCTCTTGTATTTCCAGTAAATTCTATCACGCAGTATCCCCATTGTTGTTACTTGCAGTTCTTCAACAATTGTAGAGAACATCATCTATAACTAGTATACCATCCGTTTCCAGTATGCAAAAATTAAACTGACAAAAGATCTTTTGTACATAGAACGCGAAGTTTTAAGATCTAAAGATCCGTTACGAACTAAATTAGCTTTCGTTGTTTTTGAATTAACCCCACTTAGTTTAAATCAAGATTCCCTTAATTCCGTTAGTCTTTAGGATTTTCCCCCATGCGCTTTTAGTTTTTACGCATAACCCCCTAAAAAATTATTCTATGCCGTATTTATCTTTTCTAGAAAAAAGCAATTACTTTCTCCTTTCTTTTAAGGTGTTTATCCCCTTTTCCTCTGATCATGCGCATAATTTGATTAAGGATCCTATACCAGATTGTGTAATGCTGATTTTCATGGTATGAGATCATATCTAAGCAACTTTAACTACAATTTTCTCCTTGACGGGAATACAAAGTCTGTCTATTCTTATTTTATTGCCGTTATTTAGGAAGCTACTAGAATGTTTATTCTTTTCCATGTCCCCAGATATAACAAATTTTCTAGGCACATTAAATGTTGTTTACTAAAACAAAACAAGACATTTTATCTATAGAAAATCTCAGGTAGTCTTTATCATAAATATTTATGAATGTGTAGATTCCATCAGAGCCTTGAGGTGCAAACAACTCCTCAAGTTTCTTTAAAATGCTTGATCCAATAAGAGCCTCTTCTATAAGTATATAAAAAGCAAGCGGATGTTTGATAATTCCTTCCCCTTCCTTAAAGGTTCTAATAGTTCTTTTCAGAGTAGATGCCTTTTCCTACTTTGGAAACAAGCGTTTATAAAGTCTATCTATAAGTCGGGTAATAGATTTTTCTTTGATAGTTATAAACCTATTAACATCTTTTCTATCCCTCGTAAGGTTTTTGAGAAATTACTCAAGGCCCATATATTAGAGTTTATTTCTAATAATAATTTAATCAGTCCTTTACAGCATAGTTTTATGCAACAACGATCTTGTTTTACTAACTTATTACATTATACTGATAGCCTTACTTCCTTATTAGATTATACACCTTTGGTTGATGCCATATATTTTGACTTTGTTAAGATCTTTGACAAAGTTTGTTATTGGATAAGTTAAAGTTTTTTTGGAATTGTGGGCCTTTGCATAACTGGATAAGAAATTATCTTTATCTAAGGAATTTTACAGTTAGGCTAAACAGTGACCTATCTAATCCCTGGTTTTTGGTTTACTACTTTTTATCATAGTTATTAATGACTTGCCTTTAGTAGTTCAGTTTAATATCTTGCTTTATACTGACTATGTTAAGATATGGGACTCTAGCCCTGTGTTTTTACAATAAGATATTTTTAACATTCAGGATTGGACTTCCAAAAATGCTCTCTCCCTCAATTTTTCTAGATGTAAGCACATCAGTTTTAGGAGATATATGGGCAATACCTTCAGAGCCTCTACTTCAAGTGATTTTGTCATCACATCAGTCCAATTTGTAAAAGACCTAAGTGTAGCTTTTACTCCTCCCCTCCTATTTTTAGCGCATCACATTGTAGCTGCGCATAAGAGTTTTAAACTAATTAATATTTTTAAGCGTAATTTAAGTAATATTCTTCCCAACTGTGTGCGTTTATTATATATGTTCTATATAAGGCCTCACCTTAAATATTGCATTCAAGTAAGTCCCCCATCCTTAAAGAAGATATCCACAGTTTAGATCAAGTTCAAAAAAAAGCCTCCAAAATACCTAAGATTCTTCATAATGCAGATTACATGAATCGATTGAAATTACTAAAATTATTCCCTTTATGCGATAAAAGACTCCAAGGCGACTTTATTTTAGTTTACCAACTCGTTAGTTTAAGCCGTAGTGACATGTTTTTGTTCTTTCCCTGGACTCGTTCAGAAAACATCAGTTTATGTTTCTAAAGCCTAGAGTACATACTCATCTCTGCGAATGTTATTTTTCTTATTTTTCTTACAGTGTGGAATAATCTGCCGTTCCTTATTGTTTCGGCCCCTTCTCTTTATTGTTCCAAGAAGGCCTACAACAAGCATGCCCTCTTTAATTTTATATAATTTCCCTTTATCATTATATTCATTTTTTCCAGTTTTTTTATTTTTCTTACTGTATATATTTTTATATTTTAGAACTGATGATCAAAAGGGATTTCTCCTACTCACCTCGTGACTTATCCCGCATTCTGTAACTTGTAGAAATTTTAATAAAATAATAGGTTAGTGTTGTCCAGTGACTACATTGATCAGTTTTAACCTAGATTAATTTTTTATTAGTACAATTTGTTTTTTTTGTGTATGTATATGCTAAATGTACCTCTCACTCAGTGTTAAAACTCGTATTAATTATAATTAATTATAATTTACACATTTTTTATTTGCATAAAAAATATATTTTACTAGTTTATCAAAAATAGTATTTTATATAGTTTTTAGATAATTGTATACATTGATTTTTATAACAAAAATGTTTTTAAATCAATTTAATTTAATTTAAATATTTAAAGAATGCTACCTGTTTTCTAATTTTATATGCATAATGTGAACATAATGTAGTATGTAATTTTAATCTAAATAAAATGTTTAACATTTCTACAGTTTAAAAAATTAGTGCTTTAATTTTTTAATGTTGAAACAAAAATCATTTGTTAAAAGTTTTATTTTTGTGTAAATTAACAGTAAATTTAATAATTAATTAACAATTTTTAATCATTGTTTTTAATATTATAATTTTATAAAATGTATTTTGTGTTGTTATTATTAAAATATTAATTTTTAATATATATATATATATATATATATATATATATATATATATATATATATATATATATATATATATAGCTATATTACTGTATTACACATTTTGATTTCAAGGTTATAACCTGTAATGGTTGTGAGATCCGATTATCCTTCTCTTAAAAATGACAATATTATAAGGGCAGCCAGAGGTCAAGAAGTAAATCGTTTGCCCATTTGGATTATGAGGCAAGCTGGCCGATATTTACCTGAATTTCGTGCGGTGCGCGAAAAATATGATTTTTTTACTATTTGCCGTAATCCTAGTTTGGCATCCGAAATTACATTACAACCAGTAAAACGCTTTGATCTAGATGCAGCGATTATTTTTTCAGATATTTTGGTAATACCTCAGGTAATTGTTTAATATTAATTTTAAAAGAAAATACTTAGAAGAATAAGTAATTATATATATATAATATATATATATATATATATATATATATATATATATATATATTCAGGTTTGTACACGATTTAAATAGGAGAGAAACTTTTTTGGTCCTCGGATCAAAAATGTCAGGTATCATATATCAGGGTAAAACTAAATATAGAACATGAAATGACATATTAGATAAAATTATGATGATAATGCGAATCATAGGCCGATTTGAAGGCTTTAAGGACGAAGCCGAGACGATGTGTGCGGTTAAACTATTCCATATTGAAATAACTCTATGCGAAAAATGATGGGAACTCAGATGGGATTGAAAGGTGTTCTCGCCGTCAATCGTTGGAGAAGGCAGAAAGATTATTGGAATGGTCAGAATTAAGATGTTTAAAAACTAAGATAAGGTCGCCCTCAATATATATATATATATATATATATATATATATATATATATATATATATATATCTTTATTTTTAGTGAAACAAGTGTTGTTTAATCTACTTACCACATTATCGTTGTTCATTATATCCAAATTTGATTTTTTTGTTTTATAGAAAATATTGGTTTTTATACTATCAGTAATAATGATGGATGGTTAAAGGTTAAAACATGTTTAGCTATAAGTGTCTATTTTTATGTTTTAAACAAGATGAAAGATTTTTTTTTAATGTTTTACTAGGTTGTCACAAATCCTAACTAAAAATTTATCAAGAATAATTTAACTGTTTAATTATTATTACTTAGTCAATTTTTATGAGCAATTATGGTTATTGTTTATCTTTTACTGAACGAGTATTACATTTTTGTTATTTGTGAGCTGTATTCGTATGTTGGTTTAACTATTTTAGTTTGAATGACGTTTTAACTTGATTGAATTAACACTGATTTTAGTTTGTTTGGTTTTTTTGTATTATTATAATATATGTAAGGAAATAATTTAATATTAAGTATTTTATTCGATTGTTAGAGTTGTTTTCTGTGAAACAGAAAACTTGCAGTGAGGTGCAGAATGGTTTTCAAAAATGTACTTTTTGTTTTTATATACAAAAATTGATTGTTGAAAAAGGTTTTATGTAGCTTTAATCGAAATGCTCATTTAGGATCGCTACATTGCTTTATGAAACGTAACGTTTGAATTTACAAAAAAGCGGATTTTTTGTGTTTCATACGTAAACGAAAAAATTATTTTATTGAACATTAGTCAAGTTTTTATTAAACTAATAAACAATGAGTTTTTGAATTATTTTGTAATTTTGTTACGTTTGTTTAGAACAATATAGGAACATTTACAAAAAAATTAATTTATTACATTTCACTACGTTTTATTTGTACAGGCTTTGGGCATGGAAGTTATAATGGTCCCTGGCAAAGGTCCAACATTTCCTGATCCGCTCAAATCGGTTGAAGACCTAGAACGTTTAAATTTGTCCGTTGACGTGTCTAAAGAACTTCATTATGTCTATGAAGCTATATCTTTGACTCGAAGTTCTTTGGAAGGCAAAGTTCCACTAATTGGTTTTGCTGGCGCACCTTGGACGCTTATGTCTTATATGATTGAAGGTAGCGGCTCTAAAACTCATTCTAATGCTAAAGCATGGTTATACAAATACCCTGATGTTAGTCATCGTCTGTTAAATTTGTTGACTGATGTTGTATCAAAACATTTAGTACATCAAGTTATTTCCGGTGCTCAATTATTGCAGGTTACTTATTTATTTTATTTTATTTTTGTACATTTAAAATATTATATAATTACATGAATTAGATGTGACTTGCGAAATGTGACAGTTTAATTTAATTATTGAAGAAACAGGATACAGTCTTACATATGGGGGTACAATTTAAACAAAATAGATGTGATAACTATAGTAAAGCCAGATAGAATTAATTGCTTTTTCGGTACGAGTATTTGTAAACTTAGTGTTTTGTTGAATATTGGAATTTTTACCGTAATATTTTAAATATTCTTGATTATTATTGTTTAAATCATTAATTTTTTGTAGCGGTTGCATAGACTGAATGGCATTTTTTTTAAAAAGCTTGAAAAACTGGACACCGTTATAACTGCTCTGCATCACAAAGTGTTACTAAAATATGTACGTCAGTGGGTTCATCTGTGATAAAAAGGAGTTGATCGGGTTTATTTTTTGCTACCAAGTGAAATTGTATTAACTTAGTAGTGTGAAAGTTTAAAGTTTTGAATTTACAGGATGTTTACATTTTAAGTCCTTTCCTGTTGGTTATGAGTTAATGTCACGTCATAATATGAGTATTTTTCTCTGGAATGTTCACAGCTTTTCATTCTTTATTTGGGACGATATTGGGAGACTGAACACCTTGTTGGTCTGGATGGATGACTACCTGCGTTATCATTTGGATAGTTAATCAGTTTTTCTATAAGGTCAACGAGTTTATTATATTTTTCTAGGGAAGCGTCAAATGCTTCAGTTATTGGTTGGTCCTTAGGTCGAAATTTGTTTCACTTATAGCTTTTGAAAGCGCTGGTGTTTTTTTAGGTTCCTGTAAAATTGTGAGCGAATAAGTTCATTTCTAGAATTGAATGTTTTTTGAATAATTTGAATAAAAATGCATTAATTTATCAGTATAATTTTGTGGATCATTGTGTTACAATTTTTTGTACGCATCTTTTCACAAATTTAAGATTTTAAGCCTCCAGATTACCAACTAATGGCAAAAGATTGAATCTGGTCAATTTTTACACATCACAAATTTTCCTACTAACGTACTGTCCTTAATGGCACCACGATATAGACGAGACATGTGTTATAGAATGCTAGTGATTCTGAGGAGGTGATGCTAATGATCGTGATGATTTGAGTAATGCTTATAAAGTCTCAATTTTCAATGCTGGTGATACTCCTGACAGTTCCTTTTCCGTGTGAAAGTGAGGAAGCAGGATTATCACTATTATTGGAAACTGTGACTTGTTTACGAGTAAATAAAGCAGGATTAAATCCAGCTATAAAATGTATCGATCAAATTTACACAATTTGCAGAATTTTAAACTTACGTTCATGATACCAACAGCCTACGTACTGTGCATGCTAATCATCCTGAGGATTTAAGTAATGCTTATAAAGTCTCAATTTCCAATGACTGTGATATTCTTGACTGTTCATTCTCCACGTAGTGCATCCTAGACTAGGTGCCTCTAGGCATCTAGACTAATAACAGCAGGGTTCGAGTACACAGCAGTATAACTGGGATTCCGCAACAGCAGGTGCGTGAGAGCATACACCCAGGATACTTAAAAGGTATTTTAAAGCATACGTATTCTATATGTAGCCGTTTGACTAAGGGAGGTAACCCTGACAAAAAATCAGGTGGCCTCGTCAGTCTTTGTGAACAGTGTCGGCCTCACAATTATACCATCTACCAGCCAAGAAACTTCGTTATTCTTCAACATTTGTTACGCTTATCAAGCCATCGAAGTCGATTGTTTATATGCTGTATGCATATGGAAAATAACGAACCGGTGACCACGACATCAACTAAAATGAATACACGATGTAAAATTGTATTATTTTTTGCAAGTTCATATTTAATTTAGTCAATTGATTTAATGGTTAAACGAGTTTAGCATCATTTTGCTGGAGTGGTCTAGCGGTACAGCGCTCGAATTCGGACCTCGGTGGGCATCGGGGTTTGAATCCCATCACCGGTACTAAAATGCGGCTCACGTTCGGCTTCGCTAAAATTTCAACTGCTGAAAAATGTTTCTAGTAGAACATTCAAAATAATAAACATTAGAAACATTTTTGCAACAAACCTTATTTTTGATTACTCATTACGAGAGTTTTGAAAATTATCTACTCTTTTCTGACTTGTGATCTCATAATTGTAAGATTTGAAGTTTTTGTAGAAACTGCATACTTTGATACTTTATTGTTTACTCCATTTTGTTGTAGTAGTTGTTCCGTGTTAACAGATTGCGTTACATTTTTTCGACAGGTTTTTGAATCGCATGCTGGAGCATTGAGCCCCTATTTGTTTACCAAATTTGCTTTGCCATGTCTCAAACAAATTGCTACCAATGTCAAAAACGAACTGCGTCAAACTCATCATTTTTCCGACTCCGAAATACCGCCCCTAATTGTGTTCGCCAAAGACGGACATTATGCTCTTTCACAATTGGCCGATTCCGAATACGACGTTGTTGGACTCGACTGGACAATTTTGCCCGAAGTAGCGCGATCTCTAGTCGGTCCGAATGTCACGTTGCAAGTAAGCATTTTCGTTTTGTTATAATAGTCATTGTTATGTTTGATTCGCTTGGTTCGTGGACGCTGACTCAAATGGATATACAAAAGCTTGTTCACTTTGAGCAAAGATGTTTAAGATCCATATGGTTTTACTCGCAGTCTTCTATTGAACACACCCGTTTAATAACTAATAAAATATTTCAACCATTTCCAAATATTTGTAGCACACTTAACATTCATTGGCCATGTTTTACGTAGATTGCTCACTTATCCAGCCAGAATAGCTATAGAAGCCCAACCATTACCCGGATGGAATAAAAGACCAGGTGGCTAACGGAAAATTTGGACGGACATTGTAGCATGCAAACTAAATCCTTTTATTTATGCTATGCCTCCTTGTTCAAAGGAATTACTTAATTAGGCATTCGTTTGCTTACCGTTTGCAGTTAATAGAGATCACTGGATAGATTTAACTCGGGATGTGATTGACATTTAAAGTTAACATACCTCAAGTGTCGTTCATTAAACGCACATTTTAAAGTTGACCTTTTTTGCAGACTTTTGGTAATTTGGACTATGAGCGATAATAACCGGTGGGGGTATTGATCACCGATGATGATGATGGTTCATGGTTGCTACTTCACCGTTTCTTTGCTAACAAAACGTTTTAAAAGATCAGAGATATTCAACAAATGGGAAGGTAATAAAATTATGTTGCTATAGAACAGCGTGTTTGTAACGGTACCTATATCATTATTATTGTTGTTATTGTTATGGTTATTGTGTTAAATACTTTATTGGAAATAACTTTTAGCTTACAAAAATAAGTACAATTACAAAATACGCCATTTGCAGTAATTAAAACAATCAGCAAAAGTAATAAATAAATGTTAAAAATATATAAACCTGTACACACAAAATTCTTTAATATACAATTACGCCCATAAGCGTTTTTAATATAAGAAAGAAATTATTGAAATAATAGTCCTACCACCAACTATATATTATATATACACTTCAGTTGTGTTGATTACTTTTTGTCTGTAGTACATTGAAATTTTCTAATTTCAAATAGGGTGCGATGCTCTAAGGATCGAACTGCAACGTTTTAGTCTACAGCCGAGAATTCGTACCAGTAAGCTTTTTAGGCGAAGCCAAAGCGGTTTTAGCCTACTGCCATTATCGCGAGCATGATACACTAACTTGATAACTGGAGTTTTTTCTTCTATTTCAACGTTTATTAGGGTAATTTGGATCCATGTGCACTGTACGCTCCCGAAACCGAACTTCGTACTTGTGTCCAACAAATGCTCAATCAGTTTGGAACGCATCGTTATATTGTCAATTTGGGTCACGGAATGTATCCGGATATGGATCCAAACCAAGTTGAAAAGTTTGTCAATATGGTTCACGAAATGTCCACATCACGAATGTGAACTTTTTTATTTAAATTATGTAATCTTACTGTTTTTCTACATGTCTTGATTGTACGCAATACATTACTTTATTAGATATATTTGTGTTCTTTTAATTAAATCATAGTTGGTTGGGTTTGTTAGTTATGACAATTAATTCTGTTTGTATTGGTTTGAGAAATAACAGTTTTATATGTAAGTTTTATGTTTTTATTCACTGTGGATGAACGTGCTGCTGTCAAAATCAATATGGTATAATTAATTCACCTTACATAACACTATTTAATTATAGTACATTATAAGCACATTTAAGTTGTACTAAAACATTATCTTAAAAGAATTAGTAATATATTTCATAAAGACTATCATTTTATACCAATATTATTGTAAAGTTCTAATTTACGTTGAAAACAAAAATGTGGACATTTAAAAAAATACTTAAGAACAAGCAAATTAGTTTCTTGAAAATAAATTATTATATTATGTACACATATATAAAAATAATCAATAAAAGTTATACATTTGAAATATTTTAGACAATACACCTTATTTTCTTGTAGCGTTTAATGTAGGGGTCCCTATGTGTTTTAACCCAATGTTTGTATTACAAAATTAATGTTTTTAATTGAACGTTTTTATGTCTCAAACCACTTATATATTTTTAAATAATTTTAGTGCTACAATAAAGAATTACAAATTCATTTTATTTTGATGAATTTCTGTGCTTCGTTTTATAACAATGAGCACTGAACAATTATTAAGAACACTAGTTTATATTTTTCTTAAATAAATTAATATATTTTACTCATAAAATGCAAGATTCTTGACTAAAATAAAAGTTACATTCATACAATTCTCTCTATACAACAGAAACCTTAATTGTAATTCATTTTAATGAACGAACGTGCTGTTATCAAAATCACTGCAGTATAATTGATTCGTTTTTGTGATACTCCTTAATTATATTAAGCACATCTAAATTGTACTATAATATTCTATATTATCGTACAAGTATTGATTAAATATTTTATAAAAACAAACGTTTTATACCAATATAAAAAATTTTTATTTAAGTCAAAAACAATAACAAAATGTTACAATTATACTAAGGTTTTTACTTATTGTATAGAGTTTGTACACTACCTGATATTTTACATATACCATCAACCAGCAAAAATAAATACCTTATTGTAAAATGATATTCCTGTAAATAACAAATAAATGAATTTACTTTCAATGTTGTTTACAAAGCACTCTTAATTATAATTTGTTAATTCCTTTGTACTAAATGGTGATTATATTAAAGGAAGCATGCAATTATGTACATGCATTCAGCAATAAAGCGTACAACAGTAAGTGTGCAAACAAAAATAATTACATTTATAAATTTTAAAAGAGTTTTTTATGTTTAAATTTTATAATTATTTCATTTTTTTAATTAAACCACTATAATTTCACTGAATTAGTCTCAATATCTAATTTTATATGCCGATTTAATAATTATACACATAATTAGCAACTACTTTTTTATTTAAGTAGTATGTATATATCAATAAAAATGTTAATTTAAAAGTAAAATGAATTTGTACTGCAAACAATTTAACTAATATTGACATTCCATTGACATATATATTGCTATTATTATTATTATTATTTATTAAATAAATTATTTTTTAGAATTTAAAGCAGACATTTGTGTTTTAGCATTTATATGATCGCTGCTATTTAATTGGTACTTATCTTTTTAATTAATCAACATCCATAAACTTGGTTTTAACTCAAATGTTTTTGTAAACTTAACATCGTAGGAATGCTTTTTAAAATAATCTACATCCTATCCCATTCCATCTTTCAAATGTTAATAAGTAATTTTTAGGTCACGCATCAGATATCACTTATACGATTTCATCTATATTTACCATTTTGTTTTTCATCTATTTCATTAATATCGTAAAATTATAATTTATGCAGATTCCTTCTTCAATTGTTTCAATCATTTTTTTAAAGTTAACATTATTTACCAAATCAATATACTACCAATGTTTATAATTTAATTAAAATGTTTTTCAGTTACTTTGTTAAACAATATAGCCATTGTTAATATAGGTAGGCCAAACCCGACTATAACATTTGTAATTTTTTCGTGCTGAAGTAACAGAAATTGCTACAGTGCTCGGTTCAAATGTGCGTGTGCGTGAATTTGAATATTTAAATAATAAATGCCGGGGTGGTCTAGGGGTACAGCGCTTGAATTCGGACCTCGGTGGACATAGGTTCGAATTCCACCACCAACACTAAATGCTGGCCCATATTCGACTTTGCTCAAATGTCCCCACTGCCGAAAGGTGCGTTTCCATTCAAAATTGGCAAAAATAGATAAAATAAAAAATAGAAATAAGTAAATAAAAGTACATTCAATTAGTTCCAATCAGACTTATTCATCTCTTAATTAAGATCTCCGCTTACATTGCAAACAGTGATACCATTTTTTTTTCTTAGTACCTTTGAAGAAAATACAAATATGCGTCACTAACAACATTGTTTGGTTTGCATCTCTCATGCATGTCAGTATTTGTTTTATTGTTGTCTTTTCTTTTTCGTCATATTTTTTCAACCTAAATAATAGTGAATATTATTTTTGTGATAATTTGGAATAACAATACCGATAATTTTAACAATGTATAATATGCCCATTGAGCAACATTTCCTCCACCACCACTGTCAATTTATTGTAGCACAAGGGAAAAACTAATTATTTTCCTGTAGACTATTGCAGAAAAACAATTGTTTTTTTTGTCATCACAACAACATAAGGGAAAAATTTTAAACAAACATCACAATGAATAATTTAAATACAATGGGAACAGGACTAAAGTACATTTTTTAACCAATTGTCTATTTCGTGTATGAAACAATATCCTTTAAAATGTGCGTCCTATATATGTCAAATTAACTTCTACTTAAACAAACATGATTAATAATTAACGAAATGATTAAACTGAATTTTCAGGGACTCTTTCTACATCCCAAACTTTTCATATTGTAGGACAGAAAAGTTTCTACATGTGTGACGACATAAACACGATTTAGTCACGATAACTGAATACAAAAATCGAGAATCGTATAGTTCTAGCTAAATATTGATTTTATTAAGGGCTAGTTAAGGACTTGGCATAATGAAGTAAATGGAATAGAGTCTATAAACTACCGCTATTGTTATTATTTTTATTATTTATTTATGTTTACTACTGTGGATGTTTTGCCAGGAAATGCGCATCTTTCAGCAGTAGACAATTTAGCAAAACCTAACGTAGACTCGAATCGAACATCTTACCGTTAGACCACCCTGTTATTGGTTTTCGGTGGGACGTTGTTATATATATTGTTAATAATTAGTCAAAACTATCTTTATCTAACACGTTTTGGATTAATACAAACGTGAAAACACATGCACTCCAAGTGATTTTTGTGAACTACAATTTTTAATAGGTTTAATTCTGCTTGAATGTTTTGCGGGAATCATTGTCAAGTGAACAAACCTAGACGAGAATCCGCATGTAGTGCGGTAGTGTGACTAGAATCCGTAAAGTTTGTTTAAAAAATTGTTTTAAATATATGAACGTGTATCACACATTCATTTTGTACAACGCATCACCTAATTACATTCCTGCTACTATTAACAACATTTCAACAGCTTCCGATTTTTTGCATTGTATGCAAAATAAGAGGAGGTTGTGATTAGTAGATACCATGATGACTTTATTAATAAAGACCTTGGATCAGTATTATGATTTTTTAATTGTACGAGTGCCTTGATTATAATTTGTGCCATAAATTTTCGTCAAATAGAACTGTGTTAAAATAGAGATGGATTGCGGTAAACATGTACAGCCAGTATTCAGTATCATAATGCTGTAACACCGCTAGTTAAAAATTTATCCATCACGACTAATAATAAGTGCTATTGAATATCTAATTCTATATTTATTAGCAAATTTGGTTGCTAAAAGTGCAGACAGTAAACAAGTTATATTTGTAAGCCAACACCTATACAAACGTACTTGTTAAATCCAATTATTATTTATTTATGTGCTTAATTTCATTTTTTGTAATATTGTTTAAAAGCCAATGTTTGTATTGCGCCGGGGTGATTTACCGATACAGCGCTCGAATCCCATCACCGGCCCACTAAATGCGGGCCCATGTTCGGAATCGCTAAAATGTCCACTGCTGAAAGATGCGCGTTTCCCGTCAAGACATTCAAAGTAGTAAAAATAAATACAAAACTAAAATAAATACAATATGAACGTTGTGCTTATTCTATAATATTAGTCATATCCAAAATGTGAAAAATTTTAGTAAGTGTAAAAAAACTTTGAATACATTTATTTTAATAAATAAAATATTTGTTTCAAAGCGACTTTACTATGGTTACAAGCATTCAAGTAAAATAATATAACTAAAAATTGACTATTTTCTAACTGAACATAAAGTTTCAATTCAAAAATAAGTCATCAAATGGATATTGCTGTAAATATTTACGAAAACAATTCATAAAATGTATTGTTAAAACAATGTTACATTTTTAAGGGTAAAAGGGACACTATAAAAACAACTTTAATATATATACGTAAACGTATAGTTTTGTTTATTAGAAAAATTAAGCAAGCGGATATTGTAAAACATAATTTACAAGCAATATAGTTATTCACTATTAAAGGATAAAGTAAAAAAATATGCATTATTCTTTCAATCACCAAACGTTAAGTCGCTTTTTATCATATAATAAAGAAATTAAAGTTACATGGTATAAAAGGTAAGTTAAAAAGTTGTTAGGGTTTTGTCATTTTGCTTCATGGCAAATAGAACATGGATTAAAACAGATGAATCTTTTGGACACTACTAAATAAAGTACAGCGTAGAACCGACTTTTTAAAACCGTTAATTTGAGCAGCCGGGGTGGTCTAGCAGTACAGCGCTCGAATTCGGACCTCGGTGGACATGGGTTCAAATCCCATCACCGGCACTAAAATGCGGCCCACGCGTTCGGCTTCGCTAAAATGTCCACTGCTGAAAGATGTTTCTCGTGCAAACATTGAAAGTAGCCGACATGAAATAAAAATAAACATAAAAATAAATAAATGGCTGCATTCAACAAACATTTTATAGGTTTGGTATAAAGTAAAGAAGTATTTCACAACTACGTACTAAAACCTTAATTTTTGTTGATCTCTGACTTTTTTACTTTTTGTGCCGGGGTGGTCTAGCGGTACAGCGCTCGAATTCGGACCTCGGTGGACATGGGTTCGAATCTCATCGCCGGCATTAAAATGCGGACCCACGTTTGGCTTCACTAAAATGTCTACTGCTGAAAGATTTTTCTCGTAAAACATTCAAAGTAGCAAACATACAATCTTAAAATTTTTTTTTAAATGATGTTTTTCTTTATATTTTATAATGCTGAATGTACTTCTACTAAAGTTTTTTTTATTTTGACTACTTTAAATGTTTTATGGAAAGCATCTTTCAGCAGTGGACATATGAATGAAGCCGAACGTAGGTCCGCATTTGGTACCGGTGGTGGAGACCGAACTTATATCTACCCAGGTTTGAGTCGAGGGCTGTACTGTTAAATCACCACGGCTGTTTGTAATAATAATAATAATAATAATAAACACTTAAACTTATCATACAAATAGTAACCTCACTTTTACGAAAAAACGGCATTGCAAAACAGCAATAATATGAACAATTCACAAAATGCACTATGACGTGTACGGTTTCTATTGGTAGGGATCGACCAACATTTTAACGGAGCCGAACGTTGGCAACTTTTTTTAAATTTTATTTAATTGGTGTTTTCGTTTGTTCAAGCTTAATTTCTAAATATGGGTGCATATATGTGTACATATATGAACGGTTAAACATACTCCAGTATTAAATATGCTGCTTTATTTAATTTTTTCAAAACATACTCAACTATAACATTCAAGGTTTAGATTGTATACAGTTTTTACCAGACTTTTGTGGAAAGCCACATGTCAAAGATACATTTTGAAAAAAAAAACATTGCCCCATAGATCGATAATCTCAATTAGACATACTGTCCGGATGATTCACTGGAATAAATAGAATAATTTATCATTTGTGCTCCAAATGGTTTGACTTCAGGCAATGAGAATTCAATATGTGAGATTTACAATGGGGATGGAAAATTGTGTTTTTCTATGTGTAAGTATGCCTTGTGTCTATCATACATCGACAGAAAAACATATGATGAATTGTCTGTTGTCTATTGGCTAAGTCAAATCCATAGTGTAGCCACATCTGGGCAAGACAAACAATGCACGGAACTGGAACACACACAATACACACACACATTACGTACGTATACTGCAGATAAACACTTTATCAATAATAATTTTCTTCACAAGTTGTGTTATTCGTTAACCACACAAAAGTTCTTTGTGTTTCCTGTATACTGATTTCCATCAAACGAAATAATCCAGGATATTTGAGGTTTTTCCTCTCCCTTTGTGATTTTGTTCACCATATATATATATATTAGATATACATATTTGAAAATAATTGTCCAAATAGTGTACTCTGCTAATTCATCCTATACTAAATGCTTTTATTTGTCTGACCGACCAGTTAGTAGTACCATGATCGAATACGGAATTTCAACGCGGACGTTGAGTCCCAATGCCGAACGTAGGGCCCAAGCAACACTTTCGCGTCAATCAACTATCAAGCAAATGGAAAGCGGTCTGTCTCCTTACGCCCGACGCTTGCACGTAAGTTCGGCTAGAGCGTCGCCACGGAAACCCATGATCATTCCCAAACGTCACGGCCTGAGTGCTTCGAACAGCCCGAACTATTCACGAACGTCGAATAGACTGGATTCGTTCAAGTCCGATTCCGACTTGAGTCAGACCAGCGACGTCTTTGCAGACGGCTTGGGTGAGTTTGTGCCTTGCGAGCAGTGTTCAAAATTGGGACCGCATTCGTTGGATTTGTGGATTGATCATTTGGGTGATGCTCACCCCATTCCACTGTGTTGGCCTAGCACTCGTGTCGATAATTTGGACGAGTCGGAACGCAAGCATCCGTACACCGCCGTTGTGGGGTCGAACAAGAAGCGCAAGGCCAATTCTGTGCCCAGACCACTAAACAGTTTTATGGTGAGTTGCGAAGTTGTTGAATAGAATGTTATTTTTCTTGTAGAAAATGCAAAAAGCAAATAATTTCATCTATTTAGTAGCACAATATTGAATGTATTTTTAATAGAACTAGTCAGTTTTTTAGCCGGACGAGATTACCAACTGCTAACAACGCTAATAGTCGGTATTATGCTGAGTAGTAGATATGTTGAAGTTGTGGATACGAGTTTCGACAGTAAATGCCCTCCACTTGTTTTTTTTCAGAAAGCAGTCCATTATATATATGACAAGCGCGTTGGCTGCACGAACTTTTTTAGAATCAAAAAAGTTGGAAAGTTTAGTTTTGTAAATAGCATTAGATTACATTAGAATAAATTGGCATTTGAATGCGGATGCTAGTGATCCCGAGGATTTCAGTAATACTTGTAAAGTCTGACTTTCTTCCACTTGGTGCATCCTGGACTAGGTGGCCACAAGTATCTAGACTGATAACAGCAGAAATTGAGTTGACAACGTGATAACTAGGCGGACGGGTACTGGCACACACCCAGGATACTTAAAAACCATCTTAAGGTATACGTATACCATAAGTGATAAAAAATCAAGCGGCCTTGTCAAATGTTGCAACCACTGGTGCTTCCACAAGGATTCATTCATTCATTTTGGTTGGTGACGCGGTCACCTCTCCATTATTTATACGACATGTAGAACGATCGATTTCGATGGCTTGACAAGCGTAGACAAACGTGGAAGAATAACAAAGTTTCTTGGCTGGTAAACGGCATCCTTGTGACGTCGCCACTGTTCGCAAAGATTGACGAGGCCGCCTGATTTTTTGTCAGGGTTATCTCCCTTAGCCCAAGGGCTACATATGGTATACGTATACCTTTAGATACCTTTTAAGTATCCTGGGTGTATGTTCGCACCCACCCGCCGTAGCGGAAGCCCAGTTATACCGCTGTGCACTCGGACCCTGCTGTTATTAGTCTAGATGCCTGTTGGCACCTAGTCCAGGATGCACCACGTGGAGGACTTACAGTCAGGAATATCACCATCATTGGAAATTGAGACTTTATAAGCATTACTCAAATCCTCAGGATCATTAGCATCCCAAGGATTCCGTCTATTAGCCAAGAAGTATGGTTATTTTTCGACGCTTGTTGCGCTTATCAAGCCATCGAAGTTGATTATTTAATATCCCGTACAAATATGGAAATAATATAAATGAATATGTTTATTAATGATTATAGGATTGGGATAATCAATCTTTGGTTCGCTGTTGTGGTGTTTTTTGACCTCGAAATGAAATAAATAGGGTAGATGATAGAACCAACAACGAAAAAAACAATTGTAGAAATTTTTTACTGGTCAGCCTTCGTGAGTCACGTTGGTGCATTCTTTTATCAAAAGTGGTTTGATTTATATAGGGTGGAAAATCAATATTTAGCTAGTACTATACGATTCGTATTGCGTTATCACTCAAATTTGGTCACACATTTAGAAACTTTTGTATACCCAACTTACAATTAAAAAATTGTAATCACACAATCACTGAAGGTTAACTTTTTCCGCTAGTTATTTGTATCATCTACTCAATAAAAGGTACACAACTACTTAAGCATTAATTGTATTTGAATACTAAACTGCAATTTAAGATTTTCCAAAGTAACATTGCATAAGCTTTTATGAAATGAGATTAAATTATTTATAGCAATTTAAAAATAAATGTTTTCTAATTCAATTATTTTTCAAACACAGCATTTTTGGTTGTTGTCTTAACTATTAACTGTTTACTTAACAATCTTGGTAGCAAAAATAAACTAAACATTATGCTAACAAGGATTAGGTTAAAATGGTTGTCTTATATACTTTGTCAAGGTTGTTGCATGCTCTCAATGTTCAAGTTTGACCTTTTGGTAAAAGACAGGATTTGAATTCCATTATGTATCCAGTTTTATGTGTGAACACCCATAGATCACATTTCTAATGTGGTGTGGAAAAATGAAACTGAATGATTTCGTGAATTTTTTCAGTAATTTAGAAAATATTATGAATAGAAGATGTACAAAAAATTGACTGTTTTCATCGAAACATTGTTCGCTGCCACAATGCTTAATCATAAACTTGGTTGATATATACGAAATCCATCGTGCTTTATGCTTATCAATATATTACTAATCCCTGTCTAATAAATAAATTTAATTAAACGGATGTATGTGCGCACATGTTATATTGCTGTCTGCGCTACAACTAATTTCCCATTAGCACAATTTATTTTTATTAAGAAAACGAACTTTCCCTTCAGTCCCTTAAGTATGACATTGTTACCGAGGTTACATCAAAATCAACGGCCTTCACACAACATCCTTTGTATGGATCAATTGGGTTTAGTCCATTTGGGACTAAAGTGAGATTAGTCATTGTATATTTAATTTGAATTTTAATGTTTTCTCCACACACACACTAACACATTAATTTATAAATTATCTTAGTTGCTAAGATGATAATATTGGATGAATGTGTGTCATTCCGTTCCTTTCTGGCACTGGAAATAGCTGGAAGTGTTTTTCAACCTGCATTGTTTGTATTGCACAGGATATATGTAACGGATATAAGAAAGGTAATTAGTGACAAATTACTTAGTTTTGAAAATTATGTAATTGCTTGAAAAATTTTATCCATAATTGCGAATAAAAACATCTTGTTGCTGTCAGTTAGATATATTTGGCAGATAAGAAATGCATTTCCCACTTGCAGTGCATTACTTTGAAGAGTGAATGGCCAGGCAAGTAGCTTACAAAATGGGAGAACTCGTGTTTGTGACGTTAAAACAACAGTAAAATAGAATCTAGACACAGTTTGAAAGGTTTTTCTAGTATCCGGTTTATGTTTGTAGTATGGACTGAATAATGGGGTAACACTCGACTGAACGATGAATTGCGTAATTGGCTCTGTCAGAGTGGTCTGACGGTACAGTGCTTGACTTGAACCTGGGTGAGCATGCTGAAAAATGTTTCCCGTAAAACATTTTAAGTAGTATAAATAGATAAATCGTTTCTAGTGCTATACGTGCTCATATGTTGAATTTATTTTATTTTCAATTCTGCCTACTAGCATTAACTTTGCTACTACGAGATAACAATTTACTGTAAACCAACAGATGTTATGTAGTAACTTTGCAATATCATTCTGTCATGGTGTTTACCACTGAGGATGATGTTGATTATTTGTTGATATTCACTCCACCGTATCGAGTCGCAAGTTTGACGCAAGATTAGCAACCTGTAGAAAATATTACTGAAGAGACAACAAGAAAATACCATTTCATTAAACTACGACAAATAAGTGAAAGATTCATGATTCTGTTGACGTGGTTCGGCAAAATTCGAGTAGTTTCAATTTTCGATATACACAATCTTCAAGGACAACATTTTTACGTACAATCATGTGGAACAATCCATGTTCTTCAAAGCGAAAGAATTTTGAAATAAATAATTTAATGTATGACTTAGATTGTTGTGTTGCTCAAGGCCAGAATTCAACCACTGAACCTCGTACGTAACTAGTTTCGTTGACAATTAGACTTATTGGAAAAAAGTCACTAATTTTATTTTGAAGTACCATTTTCAGCCTAATTAAAATTATGTCATTATTATTATTGACCATTTTGGGTGATATGTGAGATTGCATTGAGATTTCTACAGGAAAGGTATGTAAAATAGGGCCATTTTTGTTATTACATTACCACAGAAGGATGATCACAAATGTAGCACATCCTCGTTATCCAGTTGCCCAATGGGAATGGTGCAAAGTATTAAGCTCCATTTCTGAGTTTGTAAAGGTCTGGATTTCGACTGCATATGGACAAGTACGAAACGTTGAAGAGAACATGTTTATTTTGATATCTAGATTGATAATTCTTCATTTCGAAAGTCGATGATTCATTTTGGTTGGTGACGTGGTCACCTCTTCATTATTTCCCATATAGCAAACGATCGACTTCGATGGCTTGATAAGCGTAGACAAACGTGGAAGAATAACAAAGTTTCTTGGCTGATAGAAGTCATCCTTGTGACGTCGCCACTGTTCGCAAAGATTAACGAGGCCGCCTGATTTTTTGTAGGGGTTATCTCCCTTAGCCCAAGGGCTACAAATGGTATACGTATAATTTCAGATACCTTCTAAGTATCCTGGGTGTATGTTCGCTTACACCCGCCGTAGCGGAAGCCCAGTTATACCGCTGTGTACTCGGACCCTGCTGTTATTAGTCTACATGCCTATAGGCCACCTAGTCCAGGATGCACCATGTGGAGGACTAACAGTCAGGAATATCACCATCATTGGAAATTGAGACTTTATAAACATTAGTCAAATCCTCAGGGTCATTAGCATCATTTAAACATATTTGATGATTAACTTCACTAGGTGAGCCATCGTCGCAATTAATTAAAAAGTCCACATAGATTGGTAAGTACAACATCATTTAGCAGGAATGTGGAATAGAATCACATATTTTTGGAATTGATCTTCATTTCATAATCGCCGCGAACTTTTAAAAGAAAATTAAATGCTTGCTACAAATAAATTTTGTTTCCAATTACAAGAACAGCATCATCAGTGCATTTTAAGTCGCTTGTGGATTTACAAACATACATATATATTGTCGTCCAGTATATCTTGGTAAAAATAACTTCATTGGCATAGTTTATTAAAAGTAAAACAGCTACACCGTTTTGACGGATTCCGTTGTAAATTTGAAGCGACTTCGTACATGATCTGTTGTAAATACGAAGCTGTCGACAAAGAACGTAGAAAATTTAGTAGTTTTACTGGGGATCTATCACGCACCACATTGTATCATAATTGGTTCATGTTTAGCAAGTTGAACGCTAGATTTATAGTATATTATGTTAATGATCCTGATGATTTGAGTAATGCTTATAAAGTCCCAATTTCCAATGATGGTGATACTCCTGACTATTCGTTTTCCACGTGGTGCATCCTGGACTACGTGCCTATAGGCATGTAGACTAATAACAGCAGGGTCCTAGTGCACAGCGGTATAACTGGGCTTCCGCTACGGCGGCTGGGTGCGAACGTACACCCAGGGTACTTAAAGGTATCTGAAGTTATACGTATACCATATGTAGCCCTTGGGCTAAGGGAGATAACCCTTACAAAAAATCAGGCGGCCTCGTCAATCTTTGCAAACAGTGGCGACGTCACAAGGATGACTTCTATCAGCCAAGAAACTTTGTTATTCTTCCACGTTTGTCTACGCTTATCAAGCCATCGAAATCAATCGTTTATATATCGTATAAATATGGGAACTAATGAAGAGGTGACCACGTCGCCAACCAAGATGAATGATTTTTTTAATTGTAGAAAATATCTTTCAGTTGCGGACATTTTAGTCAAGCCAAACATGGGCCTTGCATCTGGTGTCGGTTGTGAGGATCGAGTCTATACCCACCCAGGTTCGAGTCCAGCACTGTAGCGCTAGATCACCCTGGTATAAAATATCGTGCTTTCCCAGAGAATTTTTTAGTAAAAGGCGAGAGATTTGACAAGTTACCATAGTGTCAACAAAACAAACAGATTACTTATATCTAAGATATTTTAATCGAATTACTTAATATTATCAACAATAATGGTCCTAGTGATTATTTGCTGTACAAATGTTAATACACTACTATTATCTTACAGGCATGTTCCATTTTTCAACATTTAATATTTTGTGTGCTTTCGTTTTTTTAAAGTATAAATCATCAACTATTCATACTGTTGAATAGAATGTTTATCAAAATACGAATACCTATAATTGGGTCTATGTCTGCCAAAATTGCTAACTCGCGTATGGTCTAGTTCCACGATAGACAGATAGTGTGTCGGATTTGGAGGTTATAGTTATCACACGCCAAATGTGAGAAAAAGTTAATTTTATTTCAAGGCTGACCAGTATATGCTGTTGTTGTTGTTGATACCTAACTCCAATTTCCTGTTTTAGTCGTCCATATTTGCAATGTTTATCAGCAAGCCAAGCAGCATGAATCGATTGCCTTTGTATATATGTTAACTTATTTGGACGCGCGCACCTAGACAATATATACGCACGATAAATTTAGTCACTGTCCCATTTTTCTGACTCATTCAATTGCTAATGTCTATCCATCCATCATGTGGGGGCGATGAATCATCGTCACCATCATTATGACTAGAGGAAGAAACGAACGTGCTTGATCTATTGTTGAAAAATCCCCCATATGTGTTTGTTCGTGTTCGATCTTGAATTTCTGAATATTGATTTTTTACTAGGAAAGATGAATTCAAGCAAATCGGCTAAAATCAACATAACGTAACCAGGTCAAGTTCAATGAATATGCAGTACACAGATTAGTATCAACAAAGATACTGCATTTGTTTGTTTAGAGATGCGTTCAATGCCATATATACACTACCACAGCATAGTGGTTGAAAGTAAACAAAATCAGTTGTATTAATTTGTTAAAGGGTGAACAAGTAAGGCTTTGTAGTAATGATCGTTAGCTTATTGGTGGACAAAATTGGAGCGTTATATTAATAGTTTATATACAATGAATGGATGAAGAGAACTAAATGTAAAATATTTAACTTATTTGTAACAACATTTATGAAACCCCTAGCATTTTATGAATTTAAGATTTTTATATAAAAGGATGCTAATGATCATGAGGATTTGAGTAATGATAAAGCCTCAATTTCCAATGATGGTGATATTCCTGACTGTTCGTCTTAACGCATACGTATACCATATGTAGCCGTTGGGCTAAGGGTGATAACCCTGACAAAAATCGGACGGTGTCGTTTATTTTTGCGAACAGTGGCTCTGTCACAGGGATGCCATCTATTAGTTAAGAAATTTTGTCATTCTTCTACGTTTGTTATGCCTATCAAACTATCGTTTTAATATGCCGTACAATTATAGGAACAATAACTACGTGTTATCAAATACACGTTACGACTGGAATGGTTTCAATTAACCGGTGCATTTGGCAAATCCTAGATATAATAACCGGTGCATATATAGCGAATAATATTCACAGAGCAGGCAGTAGCGTCGCGAGTCACATTCTGCCTTGTTTGAGCTCTGAGAATGGTGTTTTTTTTTAAATTGGTCATCTGCCCTGTTGGCCACTGCCTTTAATTGATTTTTGAGATAGTTTCGACCGCGAGTATATAGACCAGTTAGCCGCGGCCAGCCATCCTGGTGAGAAGACGAGCAATTTTTAAACCACCTTTTCTAGGCCCTCTCCGAGTGGAGCAAGCAGTGCTGTCCCTAAATAGGGCTGCTTGGTGATAATACTCAGGGTGACACCGATAACCGTTGTCGCCTTCTTGTCAACGCGTTAACGACCTTAACGCCTGAGTATCCGTTTGGTCCACGGCTGTTTATTTGGCACAGCCTTATTCACAGCTAACCTTTATTGCTAAAGGTCATTCCACTATCCGCCACCTGTGGACGCGCTAAGTAGGGGTCGGTCTCCCCCCTTCACATCACACATACACACAACCAACACGCATTGGTTTCAATTATGTTCCGTTTCGCAATAATCAGCTAATTATCGTAAACTGTGAAATTATTTCTTTTCAATTACCAACATTGGTACTATTATCATTATTAGTTAATAAAAAAGTTTTTAATCACAGCATGCACTGTTCTTATTTGTAACAATTGCAGTATTCAAGGGTTTTCCATGCGAAGCATTTTCACATTTGTCACAATTGCATCCCACTGACATTTTGTCTCAATTGTTTAAAATTGTAATTAATAATTTAGCAACATTATGTTAAACGTTATATTTTTGTATGCAATTAAAATCCTTTAATGTTATATTTAAACTTGACGTTAAGCTTGTATAGAGTTAACATTTAATTATTTTTCTTGTTTCAAAATTATAGCTATTTTAACACCATTAAATTTATAAATTATTATCATGTGTGCCATGGTTGTTCTTACACATTCATGATCGAATTGAAGTTAGTTGTATTGTTATAAATGCAGTACCTCCGTACCGGCGTGGCCTAGCAGTATGTCGTTCGACTTGGACTTGGTAGACACAGATTCGAATCCCACCATGCGGACTCTGCTAAAATGTCCACTGTTGAAAGATGTTTCGCCTAGAACACTTAAAGTAGTAAAATATAAAAACATATGTCGACTATGTTTTTCGTTTTATTATTGTGTACCTTTTGAACATTAGAATTTTTAAATGGTATATTTATATTCCTATTCGTATTTATTGTAATGTTTGAAAAAATAGTGGAAACGTTAAATAGGTTAATTTGTTGAACTCTACGAATGTTTATGTTTCAACGGTTAATTTGAAAATATGTTATCTTGGATTGAATAATTTTTTTTGTTATATAATACAAAGGGGTCATGGAAGTTTTTTATTAATAAATAATAATATGGTCTATAGTTGTAAGCAGTATTATTAAGAATTTGGTTTGTATATGTAACCCAACGATTGTGGCTTACTTTTCAAAGTTTGAATGAAATGTGTTCCACTTAAACGTGGCGATTATGTTTCCCGTTTGATATGTCGATATAAATTATGGTTGTGCAAATTGCTTATGATGATGATGATAACGATAAATTGTCATATCTAACCCCTTGTGTAGTTTATATGGATTAATTAAACGCTGTCGATAATATTTGTTCTCCCAAAAGGTCACATAACAAAGTTGCTATGGTCTGGAGTCGGAATTATTAAGATAATGTGCTGGTTTGAAAAATATTGATGTTTTAAAATTTAGACAGCTTATTGATCAATGTCACATTCGTGATGCAATCATGTAGACAGTTTGAATACGAAAAAATGATTGATGGAATGTTGTCCATTGTAATCCAACTGATGTCTTGATTGAAGACAATCATGTTTCGTTTAAAATGGATTTTACCAAATCTACGTATTTAGTGTTTCAAAGTTATCGCCGAGCATATTACATTTTCTAGTAGTTTGTTTTGAAATAAACCAGAAGCTGAAAGTGTTAACAATAGGTCTAATCCTGTTGTGTTTTATATCGAAAAAGCAGTTATTTTGTTTTCAATAACAACTGGTGTTGAAGGATTAAATAGTTAATCCAGTTTGTATTGTAGAATTTCCAAATTCAATTAAATGTATTGTGTAATAATGATAATTTAAACTAAATTGAAACAAGTGGCAAAAATATATATCTGAGAAGTAGATGTTAGTTGTTGCATTCATTTTATACCCTGCTTTTATACTGACTGCTATAAGTAATGCATTTGTTTTAAATGGGTCACCTGTCTTGATTTGACAATAAACTAGAAGTCACGTGCGTAAATAGCACTTCAGTGCGGTCGTGCAAGCATGTATCATGTTTATCATTCCAGTCCTTCCATTATCTATCAATACACCATTTCTATTATAGTTCTTTGTTCCTATTTTTGAATAATGGAAATTGTTTAAACCTTTTAATTGTATGCTCAAAAAGTTTTAATTATAAAGCAATTGACTCATCATTATTATGCATTCAAGTAGAAAGTATAAGCGACATATGGCTGTTCAAAGTTATTATTTGAACAAAATCACATGATTATAAATTGCATTCCTATTGGTTCACTTTTTAACTATAGATATTTGCTCAATATCTTCGCCGTGTTGTTTTACGCTGGTTTCCCGATGCTCCAAATGTACATATAAGCCAACGCGTGGGCCAATTATGGCGCAAACTGAATTCCCAAATGCGCGATAAGTATATAGCCGAAGCTTATCGTTTGCAACAGCTCCATGCCATAGAATTTCCCAACTACAAATATCAGCCAAAGAAACGCATTCGAGATGAAGACTCCACTGTCGACGATTCCAAGTCCAATATTGTCGAATCTTGCAAGCCTACCGAACTTATCATGAACTCACCGTGCAAATCCAATGCTTTGTGTCATCGCCAAGGCGCATTGTGTCGGTTTAAGGACGATTCGCTGCCAAGAGACGACAAAACAAGAAACGACCTTGGTGTGATGGCTGTCAATTACGATTGCATTGCTACAAATGGAACTCCGCTTTATATCAACTATTTGTCTGATGCGAACACATCAGTCAATCCAGTCATTTATTATCATCCATTGAATAATACAAATTCATACGTGCTAATGAACAATAAATGTGTTTATTATGATAAAATTCGAATAGCCAATACAGTGGCTAATTTTACCGATAATAATAATAATAATAATACTAATAACGGTGCACACGATGAAGATGCTCAGTCCATTCATGAAATATCGATTTTTATGAAAAATGAAAACAAAAAACAAAGCGACGAAACGTTGACGTTGTTGGTTTCCGGTGACAATCGGCACGGTGATGGTGGTGGTGTTCATGACGATTTGTCCGATCTGCATCATTCCAAATCGCTGTCGCCTGCGACATGCTGTTCCATTTCTTCGCCCTGTTTGTCGTCATCCTCGTCCACTTCGTCGTGGCCTTCATCTTCAACCGAACACCACCACCACCAACAATTATCACAACATTCCAGTGACTCGAAACAACAACGTTTCATGCAAACTAATGACGAACTGCCCACCAAACGATCAGCAATCCATTTGCACACCCAACCTCAATTGACCAAGTCTTGTCTTATTCAAACCAATTATGCGGCTGCCGACCATTCAACTACGACGGCAACAGCGGCAACAAATCTGCATGTATTGACACCACCGCAATCATTGTCCTTGTCGTCGGTTTCGCCCGTGTCGTCGTTCGATCCCGACTACGAACATCACAATAATCGGTGTCGATCGATTTCGGGCGGTAGTTTGAAGTTGGCGGTCGACGATGAATCGGCTGGACTGGATTTTGCCGATTCGGAATACGCAGCAAACAACGAATTCCTTCTGGTCGAAATTGACGATTTGGACAGTGGCTTGAGTTTCAACGACATCGACACGTGCAAGTCGGGCACGTCGTTGGACGAACTGGTCCAGTTGAATTTGTTTTCGACTCAGACGAATTGCTAGAAAGGGATGAGTAGGGTTTTTGGTGTGACAAAATTATTCATCGTCTTTCTAGTTTTCCAACCAATCGTATATGTTTTGGCTTGGAACTTGTCAATATGATTTGTTTTTATGTTTCATTATTATTGTGGTGTTTATTCGTTTTTGGTAGTTTATTTAAATTGACTATTGGGAGGAGTGCTAATTAATGATGATGATAATAATAATAATAATAATAATGATAGTAATGAATATTTTCAATAATGTAATTTCATCCAATGTTTGTCGTTAATTTTTTTTACTTTGCACCTTTCTTTTGTAACAATACACTATGCAATGTATTATTATTGTTTACAAGAGGAATAATATTTCCATTTTTTAATATTCTTTTTTTAAATATATTTTTTTGAAATTTTTATATAAAATATTGTTTTTTTTTCCAGATTTGGGAATTGAATTAGGATGTCTTTACAATATTTGTTTGGTTAATTTTACCTGAATTAGTTTTTGTCAAGTTTGAACATTTTGTACCGTAACAATGTACAAATCATTTTAGAAGTAACTATGAGCTTTTGTTTGCGTAACTTTATTTTAAACAATTTATTGAAAAACTAGTTTTTTTTCAAAATCTGCATCAACAATGGACTATAAATTCACGTTTCCATCGTTCATCTTTTAAATAATTAAACCTCGAAATAATTAATTAATTTGCACTTTAACTTGAAAGGTATACACTCCCGATGATTCCAAACTAGGACGAAACAGCTATACAAATGCTCCTGGTTGACTGAAACCAAATGGATTTCTAATTCAAGTCAATCTGACCATTCTCATAATTCAATCTCGAAAACCCCGTAATACCGATGATTGAATTCTTGCCCCCAAATAAGTCTCGTGTCTACCAAACGTGACTACATTTTTGGCTAGAAAATTGTAAAAACTAGCTTATTTCTATTGGGGGTATTGTCTATAGTCAAATGTCTACGTTTGAAATATCCACCAACTTTTTATTAAAGCCAAAATTAAGATTTGCGGCTCTGTACCCTGATCCTGTTTTGCTTCAGCCTAAACCAAAACTACGCAACTTTAATTTATGATTTGGCTGGATAAACATGGTTGGAACAAACGACTACACAGATGTTCCAAATCAGTTTGTGTTAATCAACTGTAGTGCCCTTGGTAGACACATTGTATTCAATACAATGAGTGTGCAAAATTCATTATGCTTATCTAGTACAACAGCTAGACATCCAATGTATTAACTGTTTATTTTCAAAATAAATTTTACACGACTATTTTTAAATGTTGAATTAGTTGACTGTCAAGTTTCTCGTTAGCAAAGACAATTTTGTTTTCTTTAGTTTGGTCGGACTATTATCTAGTTGTCATATTTTGGTCTAGGTTACAAACTGCGTCTATCCATATCTGTACTTTTATGTTTCAATGTTTCTTCATGTAGATATACAACAGGCATCAAAACGTGTTAGCAGCAATGCGTCTCAATTTGAAGTGTTTTTAAAATGTCGTCTTGAAAAGTGAAGAAATTATTTTGAATTTGGTTTCAGTTGACAAAACGGTTAACGATGTAACCATGTGTTTTTTAAGTAGATTCAATGAAGTGAATAAGATAAAAATATTGAACCAAATTATGGTTGACTGTTTTGAAATTGACATTTTATTATTCTTAATAAATGTTACTAGAATTTGTTAAGCAATAAGCAAACTAAAACATGTGGCATCTGTAGCTAAATTACTTTATTTGTACCACAGTGGGGATAGGATTTCGATTTGGAATGATCGTGAGGGTTTGAGTGAGGCTTGTAAAGTCCAAATTTCCAATAATGTTGATATTCCTGATTGTTGGTCCTCCACGTGGTGCATCATAGACTAGGTGCACCTAGGCATATGCAAGCACACACAATATACTTGAAAGGTATCTTAATGTATATATTGTACTAAGAGAAATAATCCAGACCAAAAATCAGGCGGTCACGTCAATCTTTGCGAACAGTAGCGCCGTCAAAAGGTTGCCGTCAACCAGACAAAAAACTTTGTTATTCTTCTGCATTGTGTTACGCTTATCAAGCCATTGGAGTCAATCGTTTACATGCCCTATACATATGGAAAATAATGAAAAGCTGACCACGTTACCAACCAAAATGAATGAATAAGTAATTTTGATTTCACGAACATTCATTTGGATGCACCAAATGTCTGCTTATTGAAAAATGTTTATGGTTAAGCACTTTGAATAATAAAACCCAGATAGATGATAATGTTAAATGCGCGACCACATTCAGCTTTGCCAAAATGTCCACTGCTAAAAGCTGTTTCTTGTAAACATTCAGTAGTAAAATGAAGGAGAAGATTATTAACGAAAAAGATTCTCTATGCAGGAAACATTAATTTAATTTAAGGTTGAAAGACAGAGTCCTAACAATTAAAATATAAAGAAAAGGAATGCTAATAATTATTTGAATCCGTTTTTTAGTAAATGAACATTTTATAAAAGGCAAACAAAAGCGCGCATTTAGTGCTGACAATGGGATTAATGTTTATCCAATTTCGAGTATAGCGTTCTATCAACTCTGCCACCCAGATAATAAATGTACAATTTAATAAAAATTCTTTTAGGTAACGTATAAAAATATTTGGGATGTTAATGATCCTGAGGATTTGAGTAATGCTTATAAAGTCTCAATTTCCAATTATGGTGATATTCCTGACTGTTAGTCCTCCACGTGGTGCATCCTGGACTAGGTGCCAACAGGCATATAGACTAATAACAACAGGGTTCGAGTAAACAGCGGTATAACTGGGCTTCTGTCATGGCGGGTGGATGCGAACATACACCCAAGATACTTAAATGGTATCTAAAGGTATACGTATATCATATGTAGCCCTTGGGCTAAGGGAGATAACCCTGACAAAAAATCAAGCGGCCTCGTCAATCTTTGCAAACAGTGGCGACGTCACAAGGATGCTGTCAACCAGCCAAGAAACTTTGTTATTCTTCTACGTTTGTCTACGCTTGTCAAGCCATTGAAATCGATCGTTCTACATGTCGTATAAATA
>JAKXYG010001436.1:0-37500 GCA_025895645.1 Cardicola forsteri | reverse complement strand
AGAGTCCAATTCAAAGAACGTTGGTGCACTTCGTCAATATTACGTCACTTGGTTCAAACAAAACATCGAGTGAACTTTAATGATTGCTTTAAAGTGGTGATAACTACTCAAACTGTTAATATGTTAAAAACACTTGAATCTGTGTACATCTACACATTAAAACCCATTTTGTGTGCACAAAAATAATTTGTAACTTCATTAAATTTAGCATGGACTTAACATATGTATGTTGCATATGTGTATGTATGTATAGTTATAAATATTAAGTTAATTACATCATATACATATATATATATATATATATATATATATATATATATATATATATACATAATTTATATATATAATTTATATATACGAAATATACGAAATGAATTCATCTCACAGTTCACGTCTTCTATTATTTTTGTTTGGATTTAGAAAAGTCATTTAAAAAAAGATGACGCGTTTTCAACACAAACAATTAGAGAACAAAAGCTATGTGCTCATCTCGAGATAATTCTTTGTCAATTGAAGTTAATGGACAAAGTAATGAATGTGTGTATATTTTCATCAAATTGACAAACGACCTTAATAAAAACGAAAATAAATGTCTAAATTAAGTTTGATAATGTAGTGTCTCTTTAATAATAAATAAAACGTGGCAATGGACCGATGCAATTTGTATAATTGTCAATGTGTTTGAAGTCGGGATGGCCCAGCAATACAGCGCTTGACTCGAACACGGGTAAGCATGGTTGTGATCTCCACTACTGGCACCAAATGCGGACTTCGCTAAATGTCCACTGCTAAAAGATGTTTCTTGTTGCACATTTAAAATAGTAAAAATAAAATAAAATAAATAAATGAAAATTAATTGTTTTTTATCATATTGTGAACAAGGGAATCATCGGATTTAATAAAAATGCAAATAATACTAATATAAATGCTTTTTACAGTATACAAAATATGTATTCACAATCACATTACTTTTAAGAAAATTGCTGAAACAAATGCAAATGTTGGTCAAGTTCTTATTATTATAGATGTTCTTTTAACATGCAATTTTTAAAATTTAAATGTTTCAAAAAACAATATAAATTTAAGTGTAAAAAACATGTTGATACACACCAATTTATTCATTGCAATTCATATTTATATTAACATTTGATTTTACAAAAAGTTTGTTAATAAAAACTAAATTAAGTAGCGAAGAGAGACATTTAAAAAAATAATAACTACATACTTTTTATCAAAAGAGTTTAATACCAATGAATATTATTTATCTTTAAAATAAAAAATAAGATCAAAATTTGTTTACTTTATTTTTAAATGATATTCACATTTACTAAAAAAGTTAATTTTGAAAAATGTGTTACCAATTAAAAGTGCTTATTTTTATTATTTACTTTATATAATTGGAATGCCGATGATAATCAGGATTTGAATTATGTTTATAAAGTCAATTATAAAGGTAATCCTGTTTTTGTATCTCCATGTGACGTATCTTGGATTCAAACTAAGATGAATTATAGAATGAATAAACAGGATTATTATTGAGCCTCCACTTTTGTAAACGTCTACAAGTATATACCTAAGGTAGTTAAAGGATATGTATGCCATATGTTGTTGTTGAGTTGAAGCCAATAACCTTGATCAAAAAATTAGGCGGCTTGCTAATCTTTGCAAACAGTGGCGTTGTACAAGAATGCCATCTATTAGTAAAAACACGTTACTGTTAGTGCGCTAATAAAACCATTGAAATTGATTGTTCAATATGCTGTACGAATATCAAAATTGGTAGAGGTAGCTTCGTCATCAACAATATCAATCATTTAATTGCAAGCTATTTAGTAATGTTTATAAAGGTTTATTTTACAATACTAATGACAATCCTATTTTTGTACATCTATGTAGTGTATCTGGCAGTCAAAGTAACACTAATTTAGCACTGAGTGTACAGTAGAGTAGCTGATTTCCTCTTTGGCTAATGAGTGCAAGTATACATCCAGGATAGTTAAAATGTATCATTAGGTATGTGTAGGCTATACATAGCAATTTTAACAAAAAAACCAGATGTCCTTCTTCATTTTTGTAAACGAGGCACCGTCACAAGGATGCTATTTATTAGCAAAGTAATTTCAACAGTTTCCTGCTTTTGTAGCGTAAAGGTTTTTTTCTGTAGATAAAATATAGAAGATAATTGTTCGAAATACTTTACAAAGATAGAAATAATGAAAAGATAGTCATGCCAACAACCAATTCATTCAAATATAATTACCTACAGAAACTGCATAATAAATGAGAAAATTATAGAAAATGTGTTAAAAACGGTATATTGTGACTACTTATAACAAAGGTAAGTAGTATTGTAGTGTAGTGTAAAAGTGTATTTTCAAAGTGAATAGGTTTTGAAAATACCATAAAAATAATTTTTTTCGGCAAGACCTTGTTATTAATATATTGTTTTTTTGTAGTCCGATAAAATAAATTATAATACTAGTTATCTATATATATGTATATTTAACTGTATTACAGCCATTTCAAAAATTAACGCAAAAAATTACAAAAGTATTAAATCTGAATTAATTTGTTATGTTCAATTGTTTTTTCGTAAAAATAAATATTAAAAATTAAAAATAATGCCAAGTACTTAATAGTTTATTTATATATACTTAGAAATATTTATTTAAAAAGGTCGAGTCGGCCAAATGGCATATTTTAAAAACTACTATATAAACGTGGATAATAAGTTGAAGTTACATAATTTTAATAATAAATATCCTATTATTATTTTGTATGCTTAATTTCAATAAAAATAAACAACAACTAATCCTTAAAATTGATGTTAAACGCACATTCAAATCTGTCCTGATTGTGGTGTCATAATAATTATCGAAATAAACATTTAATAATTCTTATCTATATAAATAAAAATAATAAATATTTAAAAATTTTAAATAAAAAATTCAAAACAAATCGAATAATTTATTATTTACGTGTAACTTTGAGATTCCGCTCACCCGCTAATTTTGCTTTCTAATTGCATCGTTTTTGAAATGGACAGTAGTGATCAAAAATGTTTTCATCTTAGCGAAAATGAATATCGTGTCATTAAATAATTAAAAAATAAAGGATTTTCACCCAGAAAATGGCATATTTATACAGAGTTAACCTTTTAACAATTATTCGGATTATTTACGGTTAAAAACTACGAAATTATGATAATGTTGGAAAAAACGTGTAACGACCACTACAGATGATCAGAAAATCGTTATAGAATTAAAATTTTTTAATAATAAATAAATTTATATTAGAAACAAAAAAAATAGTTCAAACAATTTAACTTATTCCGAAATAAAAAACAGAGCAATTGAATTTGGTTTAACTCTACAATCATTAAGGGTTAAGCCATTTATTACCAAAAAACAAACGAATAATAGATTGACTTTTTATAAACAGTGGTGTAAACGATACTTCTGTTATTGGCGTTTCGTATACTTTTCTGACAAAACAATGATTCGGGACGAACCACTTGGTTTTAAAAACAAAGTATTGTGTGGGTCGAGTTTTCAAAAACATTCACTCCCGGTTGTTAAAAAGAAAGTCTACCCTCGACAAATAATGTGTTGGTTTGGTATTAAGTATAATTAACCTATCAAATGGTGAATTATACCTGGTACCCTAAATAGCAAAAAAATTGTTTCAGTTAGGAAGGATGTTTTTTATTATAAAATGCAACACACTTACATGGGAGTTACTACTGTTTTTTCAGGACAATGCTCCATGTTATACGTCCAAAAAGGTAACGTTATATTTATCTAAGTTCACTATATTTGCTTTATATTTACATTTAGACAGTAGAGGAGCTAAACTCAAAGAAATTATCTTTTACTCAATTGTCACCTAACAGCCCGGATATCAATGTTATTAAAAAATGTTTAGTATGCTAAAGCGCAACATTAATAAACATACTGAACTTGATAATTTATTTAAACGTATTTGGTTTGTTGTTCAATATGAGATAAAACAAGAAGATATCAAAACTCTAATAGACAGCATTCCAAAATATCTGGATCAGGTTGTTCGAAAGAAAGGTAATCACAAAGATTATTAATTTTTTTGAACTGTTTAATGTCTTTAATTATGTAATCAGTATTTTTGTTACTAGTTGTCTTTATAAATCATGTTAATTATTTTACTCCATGTTCGATTTTTTACCAGTTGATATTTTATAAAAAATTTTTTACTTACAATATATATATATATATATATATATATATATATATATATAATTATAGTTTTTTTTTCAATTATTATATAGCATGTATATTTTATAATCACTTTTTTGCAGTAGTTGTTGTAAAAGTATTACTGTTAAATTGTCTGAACATAAACAGTCATTAAAATGCAAACCCTAGATACCCAGTAGTCCAAAAATTGGAGCTCTTACTACAAATACATATCGAATGCATTAAATTGTGTTAAGTTCAAATATTTTGTACTGCATTTAAATTGGTTATTGTTTAACTACATTAGAAAAAATGCGTTAATCACATTTGCTTGTTCCTTGTATTTGAAGAAGTGATAAATAATTATCATTTATAAAATTTTTAAATAAGGATTAAAAACATAAATAAATAAATAATAACTTTTAAATGTAAAAAAAATTAAATTTAATCTTTTTTAAAGTAGTAGTTAAAATAAATTATTATGGTAAGATTAATAAATTGAAAAGTATTGAACAATATTATGTTTAACGTAAAATATAAATTAAAAAGCACTAATAAATAAAATTATTAAATGTGAGAACATGTGATATATTTCTAATTAGTTTCTGTGTTTGAAAACTGATATTTTTTTAAAACTGTAAATGTAACAATTTTAAATACTCTTCTTCAAAAGCTTTTTAATTTTAATTATGTATTACATTGTATTAGTTATAAATATTGCTTACCACTATTTGTTATTTATTTGTAATATTATGTAGTGCAATATTGTAATAAATAATGCTTATTTTTATTTTTACTCTGCGTTAAATGCTTATTATAAATTAAAAACATCACATACTACACATACTAAATAAAATAAAATTATATATATATATATATATATATATATATATATAATTTTTAATTGTATAAAAACAATAATTACTTAAAAATATAATCTAACGTACATAAAATACAAACTTTTGTTAATATTAATTATATCATACTGTATTTTTAAATAACAATAAAAATTTTAAAAACTAATACATTATAATTTAAAAAATATTTTTTTATAAATAATGTTTTACATGTTTAGCGTGTTTTATTTAACCAACATATAATTATTTATTATTGTTTTTCATTTATATGAACTCGCATTTAGTAGCGCATATGATAAAGTCCAAGGTCGATGTTTTTTATTTCTGATGTATGATGGGAAATTTATGCTGTGTTTTTTTAAGGAAAAGAGCATTTAGCTCGTAAGCAAAATAAATAAATTTAAAATTGTATTTTTAGTTATTTTAGGATAAGTCAGAAGACTTGTGATACCCAAGTACATTAGTTTAAACGTATTTAAAAATATTTTAGAGTATTTTTGAAAAGATTCAGTGTAAATTGAAACGTAACAATTTATTTTTGCATATAAAAGAAAAGATTTTTTTATCTAATAGGTAAGTGGTTTTAGGTTTTATAATATGATATTTTACTCAACAATTATTTAATGTATCTATTTTTTTATAGTAAAATATTTAACCAGAATTTTATGAACGAATATTTATCAAAGGTAATTTTCAAAAATAAATTTAATAAAATTTATTAATTATTTTAGGCTTTGAATCATAGTAACTCTCCTTTACTGTTAGATGATACAATTTCTCGTTCATCAACTTCATTGCAATTTAATGAGGCTAACATTCCGATTACTTCAAGTTGGATGAGTGATGGAAACACAAGTGACGGTTCACATATTTTGTATAAGGAAGTCGATCCATACAACAAAGTATTTTGTTCAGATTTTGAAGCAAATCGTTTAAATATTTCTAAAAAAACTGAAAATTGGATTTCTCATTCCAGTCAATTAAATTCAGTGGGTTTTCAATTGTTTAAAGATTTTATTTTAAATTCCATAGTATTTTTTAAGTTTTGTTATAATAGTTTTTTGAGTAATTTAATTACGAGTTGTTTATTTTATTTTACTGGTATTTTATTTGATTGTTACTACTTGAATGTTTTATGGAAAACATTTTTTAGTAGGTGTAAATTTGGCGACATCGAGCGGCGATCCGCATTTAGCATTAATGGTAGCAATATAGAAAAACTATTTTTATAGTTTTATATTTAAAAATAATTTTAAGTATACAATATTAAAAAATTAAGGCAATTTAGAACTAGCGGTACAGCGATCGATTTGGACCTGGGTGGGCATGGGTTCGAATTTCACTACCGGCACTAAAATGCGGACTCACGTTCAATTTTGCTAACAGATGTTTTGCATTAAACATTTATAGTAGCAAACATTAACAACAATTTGACATTGAGAAAAATTTTAATATATCAAATTAATTATTAATTTAGATGGAAGTGTTGAAAATAATATTAATGCCCTAATTTTTTATGTTGACTCAAAATTTGGTTGTTTTTTCATTATTTTGAAATAAAAATGGGAACACATTATTATCTAGGCTGGAAACTTGGAACACTATAAAAGTAGATATTTTTGAAACTGGAAATCTTTGAAAACGATGCTTTAAGAAGATTGTAGTATTGTTTTAAAAATACAATATTTGATCGAAAGTGTAATATTTTTGAGTTAGCACACAATGAAGGAATAAAGAGAGTTTTAAACTTTGATTCTACCTATTTTAGAAATTATTTTTGAACAACAACTCCCATGGTTTGGTTATGTATATTATAATTTAACTAATTACTTAGTAAAAGCCGTTACTTCAGTCAATCCTATTTACACACTATACTGTTTACCCGTAGGTTAAAGGAATATTTGGGCTTATTTAATGAAAATGGATATAAAATACATTTTATGCTTTTCACTTGACCCCGAAAAACAGTAAAATGAATTTCTTAGTATTGTTATAAGTACACAAAATTGTTCACTATGGAAAGCGCTTTATTCCTTATCCAAAATGATCAATGATGAGGACAAGTTAAAATATTTGAGAGGTCCCAAAATTGTAACCGTAATTTGTTTTTAAACAACTAATTGGTTTTAACGGGATTTATGTTTTAATATATTATTGAATGTTTTCACTGGTCTTGAGGGCTAAACTCAAAGTTTTAAAACAAATATATTTCTATAGGATTGATTTATGGTGTAGTTGTTTATATTCAACTTTATTTTAACTAGATTATCTGTTTTGAAAGTTTTATTGGAGAGATTATTAATCGATTGATTATTTGTATTTCAAACGTATTTTTATTATTTAATTTTTTGTTATCTAACAGCAACAAACTGAGAGTATAGTTTTATTATTAGATAAAACAGATATTGAGTTAAACATTTCTTTTGTAGTACCATTAACAATTTTAGTAATGGCCATAGTGGAAGGGATCATTCACTTGTTTATTAGCGGTAGTAATGTTCAGAATTTAAAGACACTGTGCAATTAGAATTGAACAGATTCATTATAAATAATAAATTTATATGGTTAAGTTTAATTACCTGTAGCTCAGTCGTTAAAGGATCGACCTGATATCAGATAGGGCATGAGCTGAATTTTGTGCGCGACTTGAATGATATGCACTGTTGATGATTTTAAACAAGGATGAAACAGTTGTACATTGTTCTTGGTTGACTGAAACCAAGTGGATTTATTATTCAAGTGAATCTAACAATTTACATATTTTGTTCTTGAAAACCCATTAATGAATTAAAAACTGTTTGCTTTTATAAATGTATATTTTTGTAGACAAAATATACTTTGGTAGAAATAAAAGATTTGTTTTGGCTATCTAAACTTTTTGTGAAATACAAAAGAATTATTAATGGTTGCTTGTGATATACAGACAGAAATGAAGAAATTGTATTTATAATGTTTTCTTTGTTCTGTTTAAGGGACACACATTAAGCAAGTAGTCGATATTATTAATTTTAAATTAACGTTTCATTTTAGAAAGCTAACTGAAAGATGCATCATTGTAGTAACTATATTTTTGAGAAACATAAAAAAGTCTAATCAAATAACACATTGCTTTTATTTCAGTAACTGATTTTTCAGTAGAAAGTGTTTTTTAGAGGTTACATGAAAACATTATGCATAAATTTTTATTGTCTACGATGATGAATTACTCTACAAATATCTTTTTGTTTGATAAAACTTAGTCGACGTCTGGAGCTGTGCCTTCCGTTTGTGTAGTAGTGAATCAGAATGGCGAGCATATTTTGCAAACCCCATCATCGAGCGTTCGAACAGACGAAGATGTAGATAGCCTGCAGTTGGCTCGGTTGGCACGGAATTTGTGGAAACAGTCGGATTGCAAAAAACACAAAACCTCGGCCAGATCATCTCATAGATCGTCAGATGTGACAAGTGTTCGTCCAACCGTACTCAATATTTGTCCGTCATCAAACACTATTGCATTTGGCGTTAAAGCAAATGCAAACCAGCAACCATTTAGCTTTTTAAAATCCGGTGAGTTTATTTTTAATACAACTGTATAGTTGTGTGTGTGTATATTAAAGTGATTAAATGGCACCATAATGATGGTCTATGGAGTGCATGCAAAATTTGTCTCATGGTGCAATTTTAGCAAGGTTATTAACATTCGCAAATCGGACTTGGAATTCTCATCAATAAGAACTTTATCATTTTATGGTAATATTTCGGCTATCTGTTTGGGGTCGAAGAGTTGGAAGAACGCTACATTTGAAACCGGATGAGCATGGGTGGTTTGAGTCCCATTACTGGCACTGCATCAGGACCTTTATTTGGCTTTTGCTAAATGTCCACTTACTGAAAAATGTTTTTTTATATTATATGCAAGCAGTAAACCCAACTAACAAATAAAATAAAAAGATGCGATTGTTATTATTATGATCAACTTGAAATCGCACAAAGCTATTTGCGTTACTGTTTTGTTCCATTGGTTGAGTGAATTTGTACCAAATCAGCACTCGACTTGAATCTGGGTGGGCATGAGTTCGAATTCCACCACCGGCACTAAATGCGTTTCCTGCAAAACACTTAAAGTAGTAAAAATAAATAAAACAAGATTTTAGAGTGAAGTAGTATTTAATTTATTAGTATCTTGATGACAGATGTGAAAATAATGTTGTTTTTGGCAAAGTTTTTGATTTCAAGAATACAAACCAGTAGATTGCAATTATTTATTTTGTTATGAAAATAAGTATATTTTTGCCATCGTTTTCAGAATATCTGGGAAAATTAAAACTAGAGATTACATATATATGTGTATATAGCCTTAACTATTGCTTTTGTTTTGATGTTATTTTATTATTAAGTGTCATGGAGACAACTTTGTTAAAATTGGAAAAACGTGAAATGGGAATAACGAATATGAAATTTTTTTTACAATCTTTATAAATTACGTTGCAGTGAAATTTTTTGTTTCACTTTGAAGTCTTGACACGATTGATTTAGTTAGGTTATTATTTTTTCATTTTTGTAATGGTATATATATATGTATATATTTAAATCATATTAGATATTTTAAAGACTAATTTTAAAGGATGTCGGATGTAGGCTTACATTTTGTTAAATTTAATTTGTTTTACATGTTGGAGATTATTTTTGTACACAGAGCGGATTTTATCATTAAGTTTACAGTTTTGATTTTAAGTGTTGCTTTTGTTGCTTTTGAGTGTAACATATGGAAGTTGCCGGTACTTATTATTATTTTATTACTATTTTTCATTTTATGCTTGCTACTTTGAATGTTTTACGAGAAACATTTTTCAGCAGTGGACATTTTAGCGAAGCCGAACGTGGGCCCGCATTTTAGTGCCGGTGGTGGGATTCGAACCCATGCCCACCGAGGTCAAAATTCGAGCGTTGTACCGCTAGACCACCCCAGCCTTATTATTATTATTATTATTATTATTATTATTATTATTATTATTATTACATTAAGCTTTAATATCTCACTAGAGGTACATTTAATGTAAAATACATTTTCACCATCAATAAAAAAATAACAACAAAATAAAAAAAGGTTGTAGTACAAATAATGGGAACAAAATGAAATAGAATGTCATATGTTAATGAATATAAATATAGTGAATACAGTAAACGTGATTTAAAAAAAATTCATAATTACTATATTTTAAAGAGTCATTATAAGGCACAGTTACATTCTGCTGTAGGATATCCAAATTAGTTCAAATAAATGTGTGGATGGAATGATTCCTACTTTGATAGGTTTGTTAAAAGTTCAATTTTGTTTGATTCTGCATTGGTTAATATTTTGGATAAGTATGGTAGACATGAGTTTTTGTATTGATTAGTTTTGGCTTTTATGTGCAGTTAAGTTAGGTTCTTCTTTTTTCTAGAAGCTTTAGATTTGTTTAAAGCTGAATGTAGTAGGTAATAACCTTCAATCCTTGATGCTAATTGTATACAGGATTTAAAATGTTCATTAACAATATCATTCAATAAGATAGAATAATTGATTCCTGCAGATTTTGATACCAATGATATACATATTTTTAAGCAACATAATCTTGTTTTAATAAACCAGGAAAAATGACAAGTAAGCAATATAATATTAAAGGACAAAAACAAGATGTAACGAACAATTTAGTAATATAGTTATTAACATTTAGTTTTTTTAATCTTCTTATGTAGTAGCATAAGGATTTGGTTTTTATAAATATATGCTCTACATGATCACATCAGGTAAGTTTGCTATTTATGTTTACCCCAAAGTACTTAATTTTGTTACAGGTACATATGTTTGATTTAATTTGAATGTTTTGTTTAATTCCATTGTTTCTTTTGGACGCATCGTTGTAAATTTAATCAGCTTGCATTTCGATAGATTTAAATTGAGATCAAAGTTAGTAGACCACTGTTTAATTTTATTGAGGCATATAACGTCTTGATACTTTAATTAAGATTATTAAAAAAGATATAGCCTATAATCAAACCGTCTAATTATTTTTAAAATTATACTGTTTGTTTGAAATGGATAAAAACCCAGGGAAATATGTTACTTGCTGGAAAACAAGCAATTTACGAAATATTTGTGAATTAAAATTTTAAAAATGTACAAATTGTGCAAATTGTTTTCACTTTTAAAACATCAATTAATTACGCATTTTTTATATTTTTGTTAATTGAACACTTGCAGAGCCGGTAATTGATACACTGAAAATTGCAAAATTTTTTTAAAAATATTGAACATATATATTTTTGGTTTGCCATTATTAAGTGTAGTTTTTGTTGTTTTAACACTTGATTGGATTTTGTGTTCCAACCCAATCAGATTGTACATACATGTGTGTTGAAAGTGAGGGTAGTTGTTTGAATAACACAATTTGATTGAATTCGTTGTGTGTAATATGAATTTGGTAAAAGGTGAATTGTTACAAAGGTCGTTTGTTGACTAATTTTCTAATTAATGCTAACATTATATATGTTCAGTGCTTTGTATCTCTGGGGTAGCATAACAATTAAGTTGTTGGACTGCTACCAATACTAAAGGTCGGTCTTTGTTTCCAGTTTGAATCAGCAGTATAATAAAATTATAATTTGCAAACTGCTTCCATAGATGTTTAATTTCAATCGGTCAAAATAATAATATAGTTCCATCTTTGAAAATTGATAGCGATCGATAACACGAATAGTTCTTGTTCAAGTTCAGTCTAGTTTTTATTAGATTTACTTTTATGCCAGTTTTAAAGTGTGCGCTCTTATTTTGAAAAAAGAGTGGTTTATAATTCAATGGTTATTACTATATTTAGTTGAATCATTTACAAAGAACCGCCTAATTATTTGGCTGTTTAATAGGGATTTGTTAATTTGATTATACTTATAGCTAGAGTGTTGCATTTTTGGTTGTACCATCTATCAAAATAATTGCATGTCTCGCATTATTTTATAATTTGATGTAACATAATGTTAGACACAACTAGTTGTTATTTGTATACAAATAAATAAATATACATAAGAGGTAATTTATTATGATAGCTGTTGGCTTTGGCTAAATTTATTAATTTAGGATAAAACTAACTAATCAATAGTAGAATTATGTATTCATTATTTGAAGATTGATAAATTATTAATCAATATATATATATATATATATATATATATATATGCACGTGTGTTTTTGTATGTAGTAGAATAAAAAACGTTTTCAACAAATTGTTACTTTTATTAAGTATTTTCAAGTTCAAATGAACTATATAAGTAGGTAAGTTGCTTCGATTGACTTGTATGTGTTTGGTTTGGTTGGAAATAATTTAAATTATTAAATTATTTCCAACTGAATTTGTTATTATAATGCAAAGTAATAAACGGATACAATTGATTTATTTGAATGAAGTATAAATTTTGAAAAAGCAATTTGCTGTTTAAAATGGTTAGAAAATTGGTTTAAAGAGAAAACACGAAAATGATTTAAAGAATTACCTGTAAATTTTTGTCTGAATACATATTTTTTAATTATTAATCGGGATGCTAATAATCCTGAGGATTTGAGTAATGCTTATTAAGTCTCCGTTTCCTGATTGTTCCTCCTCTACGTAGTGCATTCTGGACTAGATGCCTATATGCATCTAGACTAACAACAGCAAGGACCGAATACACATCGGTAGAACTGGGTTCCTGCTTAAGAAAGGTATCTTAAGGTATACTTATACCATGTGTAGCTGTTGGGAGCAAAGGGAGATAACCCTGACAAAAAATTGGGTGGTTTCGTCAATCTGCGAACAATGGCGACGTCACAAGGATGTCGTCTATCAGTCAAAAGCTTTGTTATTCTTTTACGTTTGTTATGCTTATCAAGTTATCGAAGTTGATCGTTTTATATTACCGTATAAATATGGAAAATAATGAAGAGGTGATTACGTCACCAACTTAAATAAATGATGGCTATTGATAATGATGCTAATTTTTCTGTTTCAATTGAACAAATATTTGAATATTTAATTATATATATATATATATATATATATATATATATATATATATATATATATATATATATATATATAAATTTGCAAGTTATTTCGAATCGCCCGATTCAAACAATCCTTTTGACTTGGCCTGGGATCACGAATTGGGTAAGTACTTGTTTGGTTCCGATTACATTTTTAAAAATTTGGGAATGCTTATGATTATGATGACTGGAAAATGTAGTATCTAGTTTTTAAAATTTGACCAAATACAAGTGAAGATTAAGTAGAGGTATAACTGTGCCTTCTCTTTGGTAAATGTACGCCCAACATATTTGAAAGGTATTTAAGAATATGTCAATGCCATATGCAGTTATTTGGCTATGGACACTCACTATGATTATCGTCATTTTGTTATTATTATTGGTTGGTGACGTAGCTACCTTTACATTATTTCTATATATGTACAGCATATTAAACAATTACATCTAATGGTTTTACAGACATAACAAACGTAGAGGAATAACAACGCTTGTTGACCGTTAGACGGCATTCTTGTAACGGCGCCACTGTTTGCATAGATTGATGAGGCCGCGTTATTTTTGTCAGGGTTATGGTATACGTATATCTTAAGATACGATTCAAGTCCCCAAGGTGTATACTTGCATCCATCTTTCGAAACGGTGGTTCAGTTATACCGCTGTGCACTTGGTCATCATTTTTATTATTGGAGATAGAGATTCCTTGTCGGCAATAACTGGTGTATTATTGCGATTACAATCCACAGAGCAGACAGTAGTATCGTAAGTTATATTCCACCTTGTTTGAACTTTGAAGTTAATGTTTCTGTGTATTTATCCGTAATTGTCAACACATTAACGACTTTAACACTTGAGTATCTGTTTGGTCCGCAACTGCTTTTTGTTAGAGCTTTATTTACAGTTAAACTTTATTGGTAAAGGCCGTTCCACTTATTTGTAATTAATGGACGTGCTAAGTGGGGGTTGGTTTTTTCACTCTGATAAAAAAATTAAACCATCTAAACTGGTACTGTTATAATTACGGACTGTTTTTTAGTCAAATAACTTTACTATTTTCAAGTTTTGTGAACACACATTATTGTTTTTCCATAAACAGCGATGGAAGGAGTTTGTTTAATTTGGGTTTACAAAAATTGACACAATGACTTTGCCATTATTATTAAATCTGATTTCTGGAAATTTTAAGCTATTTATTGAGTTATTATTTTTTATAGGGAACGGTATTTTGTATGTGAATAGCAGTGTCTTGTGATATTTGGCAAACGATTGAAGTTGGCACTCGACTTATTATAAGTAATTTTCTGCTTTTAATTCCAACTGCGAGTGAAACATGATAATGAGAATGAAGCATTTGGCGGTTTTTTTTATATACCCGGACGTTTGCAGTAAGAAATCCACTAAACTATTATGAATTTTACAATTCTAACTTTAAATGGAATTACTGAACAATGAACTAGTGATACGGTCATTTTTGTACGAGTTTATTATTTTTGTTAACACATGTACTATTTTAGACAAATTCAATGCGAAATATGACACTAAAAAGTTAAGCATTTTCGTACATCAACAAAGTATACGAAGAATGTCCCTATTTCCGATTTTGAAGGCCATTTCAAATAGATTGAAAATGTTTTTTCGGTAAATCGTACTAAGAGTTGCTAATATGGATTTGGTACAATTAATTTTAGGGGTGTGTATGCAGTTGTGCTGAATATCAGCGTGTTGTAGCTTACGACAGGAAAGTTTGATTGACGATTTGTAACTGAAATATTTAGTGGCTGTTGTAGACGTTTAAATACATTTTCACTGCTCAACTATTTTAGAGGAAACATTTTGCAGCAAGTGGATATTTGACTGAACCAAACAAAGCTCTGCATTTAGTGCCAATGGTAAAATTAAACTGTATGCCTACTTACTTTCAAGTTTAGTACTTTAACCACCTTTATCACTCCGGCATATCAGTTTTATTTATGAAAACGTTTGTGCAAATTTTAAAAAATAAAAACATTAATTTTATATTAATTGTACTTTCATTGATTATGCAGATGTTGTACAATGATTGAATCCAATACTTGTTGATGATACTGGGAATCTAAGTATTGCCTATAACTTCTCAATTTCCATTGATGGTGGTATTCCTAACTTCCTCCACGTGGCAAATTTTGGATTAGATGTACCCAAGCACCTAGATTACCGCAGAAGGGACCGAATGTACAGCAATATAACTGGGATTCCGCTTTGGTGGGTGGATACAAGCATACACTCAGGGCACTTAAAAGGTTTCTTAAGGTATACGCATACTGTATGTAGCTCTTAGTTTTAAGAAAATAACTCCGACAAAAAAATAGACGGCTTTGTCAATCCTTGCGTACAGTGGTGCCGTTACAAGGATGCCGATTATGCAAAGTAGATTATTTAAATCAACAAGTGAATACAACTCACAAGTCGTCCATTTAAAGAAAAGATCAATAATTATACTTATTCATAGTATATGACTCAGTGGTCATGATTGTAAAAATTAAACAATTAAACAATTACATTATTTTTCATAATTTTTTATAATTTGAACTTGCTTCAGATACAATCGATTTTTAACTTGTAGCTAAGTTACTGGATACTTACGAATATTACAACTGCCGAATGTAGTTACGATTTGGTTGCGTCAAACTTCCATTTGATGAAAATTGTTTTTAGTAAAACATTAACACAATAAAATGTAAAACAGTATTTGTATACTGATTACTTTATAAACATTTAGCACAGTTAATCATCTAAGCGTAAATTTAAGCGTTCAATGTAGATCTGATGGCACCATTTTTAAGGATATTTTCAGAACATACAAATAGATAATAAAGGTATAACAAATAAATATCACAATAGATATTAAAAATGGATATAAAAGGTATTTATGTTAAAATATCCATTATATACATATATATAATCAATACATTTTTCAAAATAAAAAAGCAATTGTAAATTGAAACAAAGTCAAAGTTACTATTCATTTGTCAAATTCGTGTAGTCGACTGCATTTTGAAACCAAAGTAAAACGAAACGGACAAACACGCATACACACATACACATATGGATACATGCATGCAGATAGGAAATAAGAAGATAAACAAACAACTAAAGCAATGCACAAAATGAAAATTGAAATCAAATGGGATAATTGAAACTGGCCGACCCGACAGAAGAGGCATTGGACATTGCAGGCATACTCGGGGATCCGGACAGACAAGAGCGGTGCACATGAATGTTTTGCCATGTCCGATCGCAACGTCGGACCCACACTCGCGTTTCTTCGGTCTGTTGGGTGTGGGGCATGCCGCATTGGCGCTCATCATGAGTATTACCCGTGTATAATTATTGTTCAATTTTCAAGATAAAGTTTAAACATGAATTCAGGATTTTATGATACCCAAATACGATTATTTTATTTTTAGCGCAATTTTTATAAATTTACTTTTTCATAATAGATTATACTTTATTATTGTTTTACTAATTAGCAGCGTTAATTCTCGATACAATGCTCTTTAGTCAAGCACATAAGTATAAAAAATAAGTATCCAATTGTTATCTACTCATAAGTAATGCAAAATATTAAACAACTTTTTAATTCGAATCGTAGATTTAATTTCACGTCCACCCGCATTCGGTACTCTTTCCAAACGTCAGTCGAAGACGTTTGTTTCTCGACCTTCCGTACCCAGTCAGATCGAAAAAGGCTATTTGTTTGGAAATAGGCCTCATAGATACGGAACAATTCAATTGCCGAGCCAAACCATCGTCGATTTGCCTATTCACGAGACAAAGCACTCCCGCATCATCGACCGCAGTCAAACTCTTAGTTGTTCCAAACCGAACGTCGAACTGGACCCAACAATGTCGCCCAGACGCTTTATTCCCAATCCTGATTTGGTGGATTCCGGTTTTGTAGGTGGTTGCCAGCCAAGCGGAAGTTTGGAAGATTTGTCCACACCGCTGGCAACAGACAAATCCATTCGAACGGGTGAAGATGATACGGTGAACGATTTTGTGTGGGAACATGACGTATTTTGTCATTAGTCTGGGGAAAAATTTTAAACAGACAAACTGAACTTCGCAAAATTTGATTTGAGTGATTTTTGTTTGATTGAAAAATCTATTATTTTAGCTTCAGATTTTGCAAGCATTACTTTAATACATTCAATATTTATCTATTTTTAACTGAAATCATTTTGTGCTTAAAATTATTGTATTAACTTTCCAGTTATGTTGGGGTTCATTTTAAGAAAATTGGAATACTGAAGCATTTACTTACAATTGCATGCACTTTTTACATTAAATGAACTTGAGCATATACCAGAGTTGTCTATTGCACTTTTTGTCACTCCTTTTTAAACGGATACAATCATTTTGTTGCATTTTTTTAACTGGCATGCTTTGATACGAAAATTAACGTTTACATTGACGCGTTTCCATTGATTACAATTTGTGTCTACTTTATCGACACGTACCATTTTGAATTAATTTTAGCAACTTTATTTTTTGTATTTTTCAATTATGTAATCAAATTTAGTAATCATCCAACATTGGTAATCGAATGAGTGTAATATGGACGAATCTGTTGAATACGCAATATTTGTACAAATTCGGTGCTTTCATTTTGATTTTTGTTTTAAATGGCTTATTTATTGCATTTACTTATATTCAAAAAACTATATTATTATTGTAAATGATATTTTTGTTCGGATTTTAAAATTACTGTTTGTATAAGATGGGATGCTAGTAATTTTGAAAACTTAAATAATGTTCATAAAGTTTCAATTTCCAATGATAATGATATTCCTGACCGTAACTTTTACGTGGCACGTCCCTGACTAGTGCACCTAGTGTATATAGACTAACATATCAGAGACCGAGTGCACAGCGGTATAACTGGGCTTCCGTTTTCGTGAATGAGTGTACTTATAGGGTATCTTCCGATATACGTATACCATGCATGTAGCTAAGGAAGAGTATCCTGACAAAATTAAGCGCAATTGTCAATCGTTGCGAATTGTGGCGTTGTCACAAGATGCCATCTAAATAAAAAAAGTTATTATTCTCTTACGTTTGGTATGTTTATGAAACGATTGGAAGCAATTGTTTTGGTTTGCTGTACAAAAATGTCGACACAATAAAGAAGTGATCACACCACCGCCAACCACCACCAAAATATAAATGAAAAAATGTCGATTCAACATATCTAACTAGTTTTAGAATAGTTGGTTTGATAGAGCGTTAAATTACAAATTGGATAGACGTAGTTTCAACAACAATAATGTTGATGGCAAAGCTTTTAACACAACTAGCAACACTAACTGTGAACTGTCGATAAAGATCCCTTCAAACATTTTCAACCTTGATTTAAAAAAAAATTTGGAAATTTACTTTCTAAAGCGGGTTTCGTATAAACAATGTATACAATATTAGATATTTTATTGATTCACTTAACTGCTTAGAGGTAAAAAATAATTCACATCAGCGTCACTAATTCAATCTTTCAGGATAATTTCTTACCGAAATTCACATCTAAGTTATTCGCATAACCGTCAGATTATATAGCTCCTGAAAGCATTTAATAAGATTGTGGTGGTTGGTAACATAATGAATTATTTCTATATTTGTATAGCATATCAAACGATCGATTTCAATGGCTTGATAAACATAATAAGCGTGGAAGAATAACGAAGTTTCATGACCGGTAGACGGCATCCTTGTGACGGCGCCACTATTCGCAAAAATTGACAAGAGCACCTGATTTTTTGTCAGAGTTCTCTTTTAGTCCAAGGATTATCCTGGATACATGCTTGCACTCACCCGCCAAAGTGGAAGCCAAGTTATACCTCTGCACTCGGTCCCTGCTGTTATTAGTCTGGGTGCCTGTGGAAACCTAGTCCAGGATGCACCACGTTGAAGAGGAACAGTCAGGAATATCACAATTATTGAAAATTTATTTATTTATGTTTACTACTTTAAATGTTTTACGGGAAACATCTTTCAGTAGTTGACATTTTAGCGAAGCCGAACGTGGGACTGCATTTAGTACTGATGGTGGGATTCGAACTCATGCTTACTCAGGTCTAAGTCGAGTGCTGTAGAGCCAGACCACTCCTGTACAAGTAAGGGAGCATCGTGAGGTCTCCCCACCTGAGCGAACCCGAATAGAGATCGTCGCAAGCTGCAATGGCGAGCCTCAACCTGAGGTCAGGGTATTCGTGATCACTCTGAACCTGGCGCCAGGTAAGCATTAGTCATCATCATCATCATCGGGGATAAAAATCCCCCAGGGTAGTCTAAAAAACCAAAACGTCTGCAAAAACGTCAACTTTTGTAGTGTGTACTTAAAGAACGACACTTGAGGTGTGCTGACATGAAATGTTAATTACATCCCGAGTTAAACCCCTCCGATGATCTCTGTTGGTTACATAGGGTAAACAAACGGACGCTCATTTAAATAATTCATTTGGATAAAGGGACCTAGCATAAATAAAAGCACTGAGTTCGTGTGCTACAAATTTTCCGTTGGCCCCCTGACCTTCTTTTCCATCCGGGTAATGGATGGGCTTCCATAGCTATTCTGACTGGATGAGTGGGCGATCTACGTAAAACATGGCCAATCCATTTTAATCGTCTTTCTTTAACTGTGCTAGAGATACATGACCAAAAAATGTTAAGAGATTTACAAATATCTGGGAATGGTCGAAATATTTTACTAGTTATTAAATGAGTGCGTTCAATAGAGGACAATGAACGAAACCATATGGATCTTAAACAGCTTTGCTCAAAATAAACAAGCTTTTGTATATCAACTTGGGTGAGTCCAAGTTTCGCATGCATAAAGTAGAATGGAACGCATCAAACTCTTATATACTCTAATCATAGTTTTTATAGAAATATTACTTTTGTTCCATAAAGGTTTACTTAAATGCCCAAAGGCTGCAGCAGAGAGGCTAATACGACGCCGAATCTCTGAAGAGCTGGATCCTTTATTATCTATGACCGAGCCTAGGTACGTAAATTCATTAACCACAGAGAATGGGCTACCATTAACAGTGATTGGATTTCTAAAGGGGACATTTGCTGAAAGTACTGTTTTTTTAGTATTAAGATATAAACCGTATTTCTTTGAGGCTTTTTGAGTAAGTTCAATCGCATTTTGCAAATCTTCTTCGGTTTCTGCCATAAGAACCGCATCGTCTGCATATTGAAGATCCCCGCAAAGTAAACCGATTCCTCCATAATTAGCGGGGTCTGTTGTGTCTCTATTCTTATGAATTGGAATTATAATAGCTTGTGTCCGGTAAGTATTAGTCAAATCCTCAGGATCATTAGCGTAAGATTGTTGCCCAATAAAACAAAAATGATTATCTAATAAATATCAACCTTACACAGCTGAAATCTTATTGACGTCGAATTCCAATACATCCATATGCAAGGGTGGCACAAATATTAATTTCGTACTTAGATGAGCATGGGGTCACAAGTTATACCATAACCATCATTTGTAGGTCGTCATTTGGTTTTATGCCGAAAAATCTTTCTTACGAAACTTCTAAGCAGTCAATTGAGAAGAAAACAAATACAGATGCACAAACTTTGTTTGAAATAATATTTACCTAAATTTTGGGAGTTTATTTAACCATCCATTTGTGAATTATGTTTTGATTGAAAAAACTGTCTAGCTGTGAGCAAAATAATATTAATAGTAATAATAAGTAGTCAAAAACACATTTGGAGGAAAATGAAGAAAATTAATAGAAACGAAAATTCAAAATACATGTGCATAGTATGTCATATTATATATATATATATATATATATATATATATATATTAGGACTGACAACAAATGTGATTGATATTTTGATACAAATCACGTCAATCTAACTTAGTTTTTGTCATTTGATAGAAAACAAGAACGTTTTAACAAAGGGAGTTGTACAGAATTGATCGAACAACTTGTATGCAATATAGAATATTCCAATCACAGTATTATTATCGAAAAAACGTAAAGTTATATTGAGGAAGCTTATTTTCAATTCGCCATAATCATATCACCGAGATATGGATTTGTGGCTAAATTTCAAAAACGGAATAAAATAAGATATCCGATTAGGAAAAAGTCAAATAATTCTGAATTGAATGAAAGAGGCAAAAAGAAAATCTTAAAATTCACAATCTGCATTTATGTGCACAAAAAACAATCAAGGTACGTACGAACTCGATTGGTATATTTGTAACATGTCTTCTTCATTGGGGGATATTAAAATAACATAAACACACACACACACTCTGGCCATCACATGTACAATATGCATACTAACAACTAAAGATTTTACATATATATCTGAGTAAATTTAAGGGAAAATGAGACATATACATTGATAAAAATAAATATATGCGCAATGATAATCACAAGTAATAAAACATTAACAAAGACATTGAATATATATATATATATATATATATATTCATAATCAATAAACAGTTTGCAAAAGAAAGACAAACTACAATAAAGCAAACAAGCAATAACAAAGAATATATATATATATATATATATATATATATAAAGCATTTCAAATTTGAATAGAGTATTAAGAACAGGTATAAATATAAGTATATGGGGTAAATTAATAAAAATATTGCAACCTTAATTTAAGAAAGCTGGTACAGACAAAAGAAACATAAGAGCATCGAGAATATAAAGCCCCTCTCTATGATCCAATCATTGATGATATAAACAAAAAAACAAGGATTGATACTGTAAATATAATAAAACAATAGTTGTGATAATGTTAATAATAATAATAATAATATTAGTAAACATATAAACACAAAGATAGAAATCTGTGTAAATGTAATTAACATATCACATATGACAAAAGTCAATCCTATAGAAAGAAGGAAAAAAAGAAGTATTATTGCCAATACAAAATAACAAAAAGCATCACAGTTAGGAAGTAATGCAACACACACACACAAGTTCGATTGTTGTCATTATATATATATATATATATATATATATATATATATATATATATATATATATATTTATAATATTGTTACCAAATCCAGAACACTTTTAAGTAAAAATAAAAATCATGATCAATAGACAAATAACAGCTGAGTACAAATGACTACAATAGTCCCAAATATTGTATGGAAGAACAGAATTAAAAATAATTCGATTCATTTATTTATTTCTCGGTTTTCCATTTAATTGAAAATATTAATTGCATATATATATATATATATATATATATATAGATTGGATATGTAATTGCGTGTGTCTTTAAAAACAACACATCAATAGTTATTTGTGATGACCAGTTTGGATGGTTTTCCGGGAGGGGGAAAAGAAATGATGCAATCATTGACCATACGTACAATCACACAGCCACAAATGCGAAACAAAAAGAATACTCACACATGTTACAAAAAGACAAACCTGTTTAGGTGTTTGTTTGACACAACAGCAACAGCAACAACAACAAAACGATTAAACAAAGTTGGAAGCTAATTGACATGTTCTTATCAAATTTTCTCGTTCGTTGCCTGTCTACACAAATAAACAGACCGAATGATGAAAGCATTTGGACGAAAACCCCCCAATTTGGCAAGTGCGTGACCAAATGCAGAACAAATCGTTAGACAAAAAAGAGCAAGAAAGAGAAAGGCAAGGAAATGGTCATATATGTGCTTCTGCATGCGTGTGTGTGTGCATTTATAGCCAAATGCATTACATTTCGTAAGGCATGCAAACAGATTGTTGAGGATGGATTATCGAAAAAATGGTTTTCAAGTTAAAATATCCAATATATATATATATATATAATCAATACATTTTTCAAAATAAAAAAGCAATTGTAAATTGAAACAAAGTCAAAGTTACTATTCATTTTGTCAAATTCGTGTAGTCGACTGCATTTTGAAACCAAAGTAAAACGAAACGGACAAACACGCATACACACATACACATATGGATACATGCATGCAGATAGGAAATAAGAAGATAAACAAACAACTAAAGCAATGCACAAAATGAAAATTGAAATCAAATGGGATAATTGAAACTGGCCGACCCGACAGAAGAGGCATTGGACATTGCAGGCATACTCGGGGATCCGGACAGACAAGAGCGGTGCACATGAATGTTTTGCCATGTCCGATCGCAACGTCGGACCCACACTCGCGTTTCTTCGGTCTGTTGGGTGTGGGGCATGCCGCATCTGTGTGCAATGAAAATGAAATGTAGATATAAAAAACCGATTGTTTGGTGAGTAGACTGATTAATACAAAATTGCATTAGAAACAGTGGGTTTAAATGGAACAAACATTCTTGTCAACTAAATTTTGCACATGGTATATATATTATTAATTATACTAACCTTCGCCTAGAAAAAATCAGAATGGATAAAGAAAGAGGTTTTGAACATAAGATTAGCAATCTGGCCTCTGTAAAAATCTATATTACTACGGAAACAACAAGAGGCAAACAACAGCAAAGAAGTGATAGCACGACCCAGATGACAGAATTGAGTGATGGCCGAAAGGAAGCTCAATCTTCGATTAGACGAACTAAATTACTTGGTCAAATTCGGCGTTTACTATTCGAAGGACCAGTAAGAATGGTTTTGGAATGGACAATTGATGATGGCCAAATAAAGGATGAAGGTAGACCACAGACAACTTGACTAAGAACCATTCGAAAAATTTTACATGAAATGAATGTCTTACGGGAGAATAATCAAACAAAAATGTTGGCAAAATATTCAAATACCTGAAATCATTTTGTTGCTCCATGTTCTTCTTAAATTATGGAACTCAGTTGTTATTTTTGCTGTTACAATTACCTTGTTGCCCCACGTTTACGTTAAAGCAAAAGGGTTTTGTAATAATAAATAAATGTGGTAGTAGCGGGATTCAAACTCATGGCTACCAAGCGCTGTACCGCTCGACTACCACACGTTCGGCTTCGCCAAAATGTTCACTACCGAAAGATGTTTCCAGCAAAACATTCAAATTAGTAAAAATAAATAAAAACGATAGACATGTGTGATAATCTCTCAACTATAAATTACACAAAAGCACTGACTAATCGGGATTTACAATAAATAAATAAATACGCAATAAAACCACACCATTTATTGGTATTTAGGGTTAACGCTTGTGTTCTATTTAAACACAAGGAATGGCAACAAACATACTTGTCTAAAAATTGAGTTAATCGAGTATAGGCAATGCAGGCCGCATCTTCGCCCATCAAGTGGACAGTTGGATTGAGTATGCTGGTGTGGATGGCGCAAACTACGGATTTGGGAACAACTACAAAATAAGACAAAATTACGAAATGCATGTTTAACGTGTTGCACGGTCATTTTGTTCACAATTGTAAGTCGGAATGTAGAAAAAGAAAAAGCAACAATACGTCATTTGTAACATCTTGCCGTAGTAGTAATACAATCAATTCAAATAAAATTTTATGTATACCACGTTTATATGGCACAAAAAGAAGTATATCACAAACAGGTTTTTGCTAGTTCAATTAACAAAAATAATAAGTTTGCAAATGTGTTTATTAAATCTCTCTAACATAATTAGTTAACACTGTCTTACATCGTTGGGACATGCACTACTACTATCTTGTTCCACTATACATATTGTTGCTAATGCCCAACTATTAAATAGATGAAATTGAGCTAAACAAGTATCTGCTCCGATGACATCAATTGCTAATCCAACTAACCAAACCAACGTCTGTATTAAACAAGAGAGCTGGACTATAGGATTATCAAAGCTGTGTTGAAAAATAAATTGCCACTAAAAAAGAAACAAGGCAGACCATTCACTAAAAATGCACCTTTACCATAGTCAACTCTTCACTATTTTTATATTTGTACGATGGCTTGATAAACGTAGCAAACGTAGAAGAATAACGAAGTTTCTTGGCTGGTAGACGGCATCCTTGTGACGGCGCCACGGTTCGCAAAGATTGACAAAAGCGCTTGATTTTTTGTCAGAGTTATCTCTTTTAGCCCAAGGACTACATATGGTGTATAATATACCTTATAATACCTTTTAAGTATCCTGGATGTGTTTGTACCCACCCGCCGTAGCAGAAGCCCAGTTATACCGCTGTGCACTCGGACCCTGCTGTTATTAGTCTAGATGCCTAAGGGCACCTAGTCCAGGATGCACCACGTGGAGGACTAACAGTCAGGAATATCACCATTGGAAATTGAGACTTTATAAGCATTACTTAAATCCTCGGGATCATTACTATCCCAGAAACTATATGGAGTGAAAAGGTTTATTTCATGTCCCATGTTAAAAACATTTGGATTAACGTGTAGCAGTATAATGCATGCGCGTCCAAATAGATTAAAAGAAGGTAATTAAGAATCTGGAAAAAGTAAAAAAGATTGAATTAATAAAACCATTGGTGTTCGGTTACAAAACATAGACACACTTATACAATAACCATAGAGTTTTGGCATAACATTTACAAAATTTAGAATATTTTGTTTAAGGCCAAAGGTAAAATGTTATTCCTACAAAAATAAAAAATAGTTAATGTTATACTACAACACACACACACACACATATATATATATATATATACATATATATATATATATATATATATATATATATATATATATATATGAATGAAGGCAAGTTGAAAAATCCAAATAATTGGGAAATTTAGAATGTTTTGTTAATAAGGTTACATGTCAAAATAAAGTACATATTACGTTCAATTTCACGTGATTAAATAAACATCGTAGTATCGCAACAACCAAAATTATCAGATTTCGCTATAGCAATTATATCAATATACGAAAATATTTGGGCCAATTATTTGGTGTATATTAAAAGGAAGGCACATTTTAGTTAAACAAACATCAATTCTTACTTGATGCAAAAATGTAAGGACCAATTAACACCAAGCGTATTTACAATTCCCACCTTATTAGTCAAATGCGATTAATACAAGTCTAATTCATATTTAGCAAACCCTATCAATAATAAGTATTATCTGTGATTCCAAAAGTAACACAATAGCTCTGGTCTGTAAACCGTGAAATATAAAGTTAAAACCCAACTACAGTCTTCCATCCTAAACCTGACTATCAGAAAGTGCCATATATATATATATATATATATATATATATATATAGTGCCGGGGTGGTCTAGCGGTACAGCGCTCGAATTCGGACCTCGGTGGACATGGGTTCGAATCCCATCACCGGCACTAAATGCGGGCCCACGTTTGGCTTCGCTAATTGTCCACTGCTGAAAGATGTTTCTAATAAAACATTCAAAGTAGTAAACATATATATATATATATATATATATATATATATATATATATATATATATATATATTCTACACTTAATTTTGCTCAGGATACCCATTTGTTAAAAGAAACAATAAGTAAAATTTGTCAGGCTTAATAAAACAACAAAGCAGTGTTATATAAAAACTAAATTAAACCATTCTTAGGTTTTCAGGATTTTTTTTAACACCGATTAATATTTTCAATACCAAACACCAAACATATATATATATATATATATATATATAGAATTTAAAGGGGTTAAAGAAAAGCCTATATTTTGGAAAACGTTACACTGGTTTGGAATAAAATAATATTGCGAATTATATCACCTACCTTAAGCAGTAGTAGTATCTTATTTCAATGTGTGAAAATATTTCGTTTTAAACTAAAACAAATGCGAGTCACAATAATTTTGTAAAGCAATGTTTTATGCCACACTTTTAAAAAGTTAACTTTAACTTTTTCTAAAATCACTTTGTTCATATAACAATTTAAATTAAAATAATAACCATTTTTTCAAATATTGCCACCAAACAGTACAGCGCTCGCTTTGTACCTCGGTGGGCATGGGTTCGAATCCCACCACCAGCCCACTAAAATGCGGGCCCACGTTCGGCTTCGCTAAAAGATGCGTTTCTCGCAAAACATTCAAAGTAGCAAACATAAAATAAAAAAAATTAAAGTTTTTTCTTCAGTATAATGAAACAAAATATTTACAACTATATCCAAATTCAGCAATTTTATCTAAACGTATTTTTTGTTTAAATTAAAATTACTATATCAACAAATTAACCAAAAATATTCCAAGATATCCAAGTCAGGTGATTCAATTTATTATCAGGCATTTGTAGTGTATAATGTAAGAAAGTGTTTGGTAATTGAAAAATACCTTGCATACTTTATATTTTCTTTAATATTTGACGTCATATTGTATGTTGATAACATTGCTTAACTTTTAATTATGAGCCATTTAATATTTAATACAGAGTTATTTAAGTATCAACATGTAGCGAGAAAATGATACCTATATATTATTGATAACATATCGTATAATAAAAATGAAATTTTATATCGAGTTACGTGACTACTACATTGGATACAGCAAGCACTTTAGGGGTTGTAGTGAAAAAAACAATGTGGATAAAATTAAAAGTACATGAGTAAAAAATAGATTAATAAAGCAAAAAAGTGTCAAAATAAATACAAATAATCAATAAAATAAGTATAAATTTTAACTACTGAACACATAAAACAATAATTTTCAGTTATTGTTCCCAAGGTGTGTCCAACCCTTCAAGTTTTGTGTCGCTTGGTCACTCAAAATCCCTCAAATCGAGATAGACAAGTCTCCTACCAATTATTATTTTGTCTTTCATTCTCACTAGTCCACGCCCATATTGTTAACCAAATAGTATACAAAAAATTGTTCATCAACAATATGATCACAAAAAGCTGTACAGAAACAGCAACCAACATATTTTCATACTCCCATGTACTATTGAATTCAAAATTACGCTCGCTATAAAAAGAGTTGACTATGAGAAATATTCTACGTAAATTAAAAGAAAAATAGATCAATAAAACAATGAACAAAAATTTTAATAAATACATATATTGGATAAAAACTAATCAATATATATATATATATATATATATATATTATATGACCGAGTAATTATCACAAAATATCTACCCTTCAATTTCTGTTTTAACTCAAAATAATTTGTTTTTATTAAATAAACCAATACCCTACATTCGCATGAACATTTCATATTCAAACTTAATAATTTTTAATTAACTAAATTGTTTACATTTTATGTTTTTTAATAAACAAAATTAAAATGACCGTCTGGAAATAGTTAAAATTAAAACTTATATAAAATGTAAACAACTTAAGTAAAATAATTAAGCAATCATAGGATCAATAATTCGCGCAACCAAACACATGTGAATTATATATATATATATATATATATATATATATAAGTTCGGACGCTTTAACAGTTTTATAATTGTGAAAAATGAGATACTTCGGGTCTTCAAACAGTACTCTACGATGGGATTAAATGTTACTCTTTTACTCAAGTATTGAGGAGCAAAAATCGATCATAATTATAAATAACACACTATCGTCAAGTCTCTCTATATGACGTCGAATTAAGCACAATTCTTGGAATTAACTATTCACACGCTTAAACGCTTTAAACAATCATTAAAGTTATTTAACGGCACTGCTCCACTAAGTCATTTCGAGAAAGGCAAAATACGCACACCATAGTTGATGCAAATTCCAACTGAAAACCTTTTTTTAATTACAGGCACATACACACAGTTATTTGTCTGACTATCACGGCCACACATGTCCACAACGAGCTAACTGGAGAAAAAAACTCAGATTAATATTAATCACTTTAACAAAATTAAAAAAAATTGCTCAGTTTGAAGTCAAATGGGTAAGTAAACAAACGCAAATACAATATATCTGCAACGTACTTTGTTCAAAATAAAATTTATGAAAGTCTGCACCTTCTAGCAAATTTCCACAAGCTTCGGGACCGAAATACGTAAATTGTGAGTCCAAATATTGACTAAAATTTTAAAAAATACAATGAAGGGCGTAGAAATAATGAAAAACGGAGCACCAGGCATTCTCTCTCTCTCTCTCTCTCTCTCTCTCTATATATATATATATATATATATATATATATATATATATACTTCTCAAAATATTTCCATTGATCAACTTGTACTAAAGTGACACTAAAACTTCGAATCCTACTAGTGACACTTTAATGCGTACGTAGACGTTGCACAATGATCCAATCTAATACTAGTTAATTAACAACTAAAGATTATAATAGGAAAAAACAAACAAAGATCAGCGTTTATTCAGTTACGCTAAGAGATTATCGAATCCATATACATATTTATACAAACTATAGTATTTAAAGCGACAAGTAAATACAACTCAAAAAATTGCAAAAATGCAACTTTTGTTTATTATGTAAAGGAAACATCAACAATTCTAGTGATCTTTATTGATTGATTGAGTGGTTATGACTGAAACATATTAGATGCAGACTTTTTACAACTATTCGTCGGTTAAACAACCAAATGGTAAACTATTGTTGCAGCAGTTGAAAGTGCAACTCACAAAATTGGAATCTACATAAAGGTCGGTAAAATAAATAATAAAATGGTCATCTATCCTTTAGTCTCCAATCGTCATTATCACAGAAATTAGTATAGTTTGCTAGATAAACTACATTTTTATGGATGACCTCACAAATGTAAACAAAGCTTGTCAATTTATCGTCACGATGAATTCCATTAATCATAAGAATGTTTTTCCAAATATATTGAGTATATGTTTGTAGCTATCTGCCAAAGCAGAATTCTAGCTGTGCATTTGGCTTCCAATCTAAGCCACAAAAAACCCACAAGGAGGTATGCAATTAGAAGTGTCATTCTGTCGTTAAAATTTCATAAATAGGGGTGTTTTTCCAATCGTCATAAATCAATTACAAACCAAAACTATGGTGTTTAAAACCAGACCAACAAAATAACACAAACTCGCTTGTTTAATACCACAAGGCCAACTTTAACTCTTATTCACCTCCCCCCAACCTGCCTTCCGTCTGCTTTCAATACTATTAAGCATTCGACTTTTTAAGTGTTCGTTTAAGCCCGACAAAAAATTAACAAAATGTCGCCAATTGTAAAAGCAACAATACCGTGTTTCTTTCAAACAAACAATATTAATAAGTTCAACACTCACGTATACGTTCCAAAATCTCCAACAGCTGCTGCTGCTAGTAATTGTTCCGTAGCTCGAATAATATCTTGTTTCTTGCCTGACATTAAAAAGATCAAGGAATAAAGGTAAACATGTTACATTAAATGGCCTTTACACAAAAATGTGGATAACATCTCCCACCCCATCCAAAAAAAAACGATTTAAAAATTTGAACAAAAAAATAGGTCCGTGTTCAACTAACATGCAAATAGGGAGGGACACACAATTCCCACCCAAACAACACAAAATTTTGAGTCTGGAAATGTACACCGTTATGCAAAAATACGCAAAGGATTGCATGTGAATAGGAGAAAAAATGTTCGAAAATTCAATCCAAGGTGGTGACATGTTTGAATTGTTCAGTTGCATGTTGGTTGAAAAAAATGATGTACCAAAAAAAAGAGTAAACAAAAAATATAAAATTCAGCATTCCCACACCATCGTTATTGTTGGGGTTTGGATAGATTAAACATACATGTGCACACACCATGCTTTTCAACAGCTGTCAAAATGATACAGTTTGCCTAATACAGATAGGTCATCATGCATATTAAAAAAGAAACACACGTAAATTTATATACGGTGTGTGTCTTCTATGTTACAATCAGTTTACGCTATATAAGTTAGGATCAAATATTGATTAGACAAAAAACAAACTATAAAAAATTATAATTATTTAAAATAATTAGTAAGGATTTTATTACAAATAGACAAATGATAATGATGATAATGGATGTACTATGCATATTAAACATGGAATTTTTTTAAAATAAAAAGTACAATGTTAAATGCATTTGGTACAAAGTTCAAAATATGTTTCCCTATACAGTTGCTATTATTATAGCATTGATGAAAAACTGCAATGAAAACTATATAAATATACATATATCGTGCATTTAATCTAAATTGTGAACAAAATTATCTAAATAAACAAACCTTGATTCAAATAAATGTATTTGGGATATAAATATAGTTTGCTCCAATCAAATCTACTTACTTTCTACAGAGTTTTCAGGTTTCACAATAGTACTATAGGCCATTAATTCTTGATACATAAATACAGAGACAATTATATATATATATATATATATAACCCATAAACAAATAGATTAAAAATTATTATATTAACCACACAACACAACACATGCATATACTAATAACAAAGTTTAACTAAGCTTTCTTTCTAGTTGAAAAAACCCATAAAAATATTGTTTTGAATATTTCCTTTCTTCCAAACCACATTCAATCCAATCATCACATAAACAATATTTACTAACCGACAATCTTATAAACATAATCATTTGATAATTATTCAGATTGGCGTATTGTGCAGTTATATGTGCCATCGAATAACTATATTTAATGTACATTTAGGAATTTATTGAACTGCCCCAGAATATTGCAATCATGCTAGGGGGATTTCAAAGTTGTAATACACAGTTTCAATGTTCTATGTAAATTGTCCTTTACGAAAGTATAGGTTGAAAATTATTGAACCAAAATTGTAGCAATCAGCATACAAAAACAATTATACAAATTTTAGAAAGATGTAACTGCTGTGGAAAAAAGTGTATTTTACTCTTATTATACCACTTTATCCCAATAAAAAACGTACAATTCAGTTTAATAAGGTATTTAATGTACAAACATCAAGTCGATCTTTTAAAAAACGACATACTACCATAAAATAAGCTTATTACACACGAGTTTAAAAGCCGTAGTAAATATTTTGCTAAAACAGATCCAATTACATCAAACAAAATTTGAAAAATTAGGTTTAAACTAAATATACACTATTAATTTTTTATTACTACTTTAAGCGTTTTGCGGACAACATTTTCAACAGCAAACATTTTGGCAAAGCCGAACGTGGGACTGCATTTAGTACCGGTAGTAAGGATCGAACCCATACCCACTCAGGTTAGAGGAAACCGCTTTACTGCCAGACCACCTCGGTACCTGTGCTACTTGTGCATTTCAAGCCATTTTTGTAACTCATGATAAACCAAAAATAAGTAATATGAGATAGTCTAACAATGCAACATGTTTTTTTTGCAATTTATACAACTTACATAATGTTTTTCCAAATATCCCAAAATAAAATAGTAAGCTTATCAAATATTGCCTTATTATCATCATTACACAATCAACAACCAGGGTGCTGTAATAAAGTTGTCTATCATCAATTCATTATTTATAATATGAAATTTACCTAATAAAAAGCTGTTTTTAACAACGGTTTACAATTACACGACAAAGTCACTTTAAAATCATTACTACATATCTACTGGTTGAACATTTGCATAAATAACTCGTACAATCACAACGCTAATAATAATTGTTTGTCTATAGCGTTTGCCTTTTAGCAAGTACGTGGACGTTGCACAATGATCAAATTCAATACTCGTTCATAAATGATACTCAGTCTTTAGTTATTTGCCCACGTACACTGTAATGACAGAAAGCAAACAACCCAAGACCAGCGTTCATTCAGTAACATTTAATAATTATCAACTGTATAAACTATAATTTAAGCCAACAAGTGATTACAACAACAAAAATGTTATGTATGATTACTAAGAAAAAAACAGATAATTATAGTGATTCTTAATGATTAAGTGATTGTGACCAAAACATGCTAAAACGTGTAGTTACAATGATCATGATACAATTTCATAATTCAAACTTGATACAAAACCCCCTTTTGTGTAACTATTTAATTTATTCTTTCTAGATTTATTATTGCTTAAATGCTTAATCTAAAAGCGTGATTAAAAACTGGGTATTTGGCAAAGCGAAACTATAATTTGCACTTAGTACCGGTGAACAAAGTCGAACCCATTCTAGTGCCCTCCTTGGCACTAATAGTGATAGTCGAAGTTGTATCTATTACGATATAAGCTTAGCCACCTTAGCAACCTTCAAATTTTGATTTAAAATTGACACACTGGAAACAAAAATATAAATTTTGCAAAAACAAAAGTCAACTTGACGCCAATTGTTAGACAATATTGAAAGAACTTGTTAATCGTAAGTAGGCGAAAAAAATGATTAAAAAAAAACCCCAACTCACTTTTTGTTTCAGCCGAGTCCTCAGTGACAGTGCTGACAGTTTCATTCAAATCCTTAATTCCACCATTGGGTTTCTTGATAACAGCACTTCGACCAGCTGTAAATAGAATTAAAAAATTAAAATTGAAACATGCATCTCGTATTATAAAGAAAAGAAGTTTGTGTACACAAACCAAATGAATTGGAAAATAAATAAACCATATGACAAAAAAATACTTTAATTAATCGATGTAGCTTGCATCTCTATGCAACTACATCAAATCCACATTACTCAAATGACGTGCCGTACAACGCCACTATCGAACAACATTCCACAATTCAGTTTGACCGAAAAACGGGCATCAACATTGGTCATTTTTCACTCAAATTTGCCAGTATAGAATTCCCACATTAAGCCAATAGCAAATAATTCGGTCCAAACAAACACGCCACACTACAGATGATCATTTGTAGTGGTGGTCAGGTGTTTGTTTCAACAATGCATAATTTCAAGTAGATTTTCGACATTTGTTTCTACAAAAGACCTTGAAAAATGTTTCCATATCAATTAGATGAAACAGTTTGAAAAAGAATGCACGTTTCTTTTGCCATTAAAAAAATTTTATTTAGTTGACAACCGAAAAACCAAAATGGATATATTTTGACAAATAGTTAAGACTGTTTGTAGCTTGAAAGTGCCACGCGAAGTGACAATGTTAATCGAAGTGGAATTTGTTTTTTAAACAATTACAATTTTTCGTTTTTTTTGATCAATTTTTCAAATTCCAAAATAATTTTATAGCAATATTTGGGTAATATAAGAAAAATGTAATTTTTTAAAGCAGACGTTTTAGTAAATTGATAGAATAGCCAACTTTTTATTATTTCCGTGTTCGCAGACACAAAAACATCCTATTTGCAAGAATTGTAGAAAATAATGAAGTTTCTTAGCCAAAAGCTAAAACCACTGTTCCAAAAGGCATTAACGAATCCGTCTAATTTTTGCCAGGATTTTCTTCAGTCAAATAGCTGTATATGGTATGCATATTTTACTTATTTAGTTGCTAGTGCTTAAATGCTTTACAGAAAACAAATTTTTGGCAAGTGGATATGTAGCAAAGCCAAGTGAGGGCCCTCATTATATCATAAGATACTTGTAGACTACTTTGGGTATATGCTTGTACTCATCTATCAAAATGGAAACCCAGTTGTACCACTGATTCGTGTCGTCCTGAGTTTAGAAATTAAGACATCATACGTATCAACATTGCAACCCAAACCAAATTACTAAAAAAACATCAAATATTTTTTATAATACACCAGAATAGACTGTTAGGACGACACCGAATCACGATTGATAAGTGACTCATCAGACGAAGCATAATGAAGTCCAGTGGAGTGGATAACAAGCCCACTCATATATATATATATATATATATTATATGTAATTTGGAATATTTGATTCTGGTCTAAATATTGTGTTGTGTTCTTGTTTTGAATCCTGGGACTAGTGGGTATATATATATATAATATGTAATTTGGAATATTTGATTCTGGTCTAAATATTGTGTTGTGTTCTTGTTTTGAATCCTGGGACTAGTGGGTTAGCAAGCCAAAGCATTTAGATAGTAAGTAGCTCACTTGAACGCTAATCCGCCCAACACCCAGGTATAATAACAAATACAAAAAGATAGAGTGAACTTATGTACTTTCATCTGGCAAAACCTAATAAAAGGATAAAAAAGTTAAAAGTTGTTCACTTTTTAAAACTGTGACTTGAAATAGTTGGTAGTAATGCAAATGTTGATATTCTACAAAATTCGATATTATACAATCGCATTTAATTATCATATATATTTGTTATTATTATGATTGATCAATAATAATAATAATAATAACAATAATAATAATAATAATAATAATAATAATAATAATAAAATTTTGTATTATAAACTCAGTATACTTATACAACTGACAATAATAACATATCGATACACATAATTGTAATCAAAACTAAAACATTCGAATGGGCAAACAACAAATGAACAAAAGGACACGGTTGAAGGAACATAACAATACATACAACAGTAAAAAGGACGTAAAACAAAATAGACGGATGGATATACATACACACCACCTGTAAAATATACAATAACTATTTAAAAAAATGTCGATTACAAATAATTATTGAAATTATTTTCATCATGATCTAAAACAAAAATGCTACCTAAAAAATAAACTAAAAAATAGAAATACAATAATTACTAAATCTGAAAACGTTTATAGTTGGTAGAAAGAGTAAATATTATTGTATTTAATTAAATGTAACAATTTCTTAAAAAATCTATGCGTTGTTCCATCACACTTAAATTATCATTTATTAAAAAGCAGCCGTATAAGTACATCATTAGTATAATAATCTATCGAAAAGCACAATAATATAGAACTATCAAGGCGCAAAAATGAAAACATCGAATATTATCAACGACAAAACAAGAGTATTATGATTAAAATCAATGTGCCTCACCGAACGCATTTTTGTTTATAGTGATGCAATACGAACGTAATTTGAAGTATTAAAAAAAACCCGATTCGACTAACTGTTTACACTTTCAGCTTCAAACGGAAACGGTCTACAATTGTAGCCACGTAAACTCAAAATAAAATGAAATTGACAGCTATTGGTCATAATACTAAAAAGAATGATTATTGTTTAAAGAGTTTGAAATATCCTACCAAAATGAATCATTTTTGTTGTTGTAACTATTTGGTCGAAGATTAAATAACATATCATATTCAATATTATTTAGTATATGTGTTTATGCCCAAACGAATTTGTACAACCATTTCATCATTTAATTAAAAATTTGAGGGGTATACATACTTAGTTAATCCTTAGTGTTATATTGACCAGCGTTTGTTCACCCAGTAGAGAGAGTTACCCGTGTCAGACAAATTACAGATAGTAAACCAGACAAACAGCAACCTACCTGTTTGCTATCTTGTGGTCAATTTGTCATTATTATAACCCTCATACTGCCAATTGTATCGTATTTTATAATTGTACCCATTTTTCTGTACTGAAAACTACTTCTATTGATGTATCTAAGCCAATAACCATAATAATAATGGCTGTGTAACGTCATTTTTTAATGACATTTAGTACTATTAATAATGAAAGGATACATAAACATACACACACACACACACACACAGAAAACAAAATTAAAAAGTGAAAAACTGACAAATTTGAAGGAATAAAAATGGCTAGCCAAAATTATACAATACTGTTTTATAAACAGTTGAATTAAAACACGTTGACAACTGATTTTGTAAACGTGCAGCAAAACATGAAGAAAAAGTGAAATATTACAGGACTGCAATAAAAAACGTGTTTTGTTACATTACTTTTATATTGAATGTCAATTAGAGTTAATTCAAGAAAATACATGCATGCCCTTAGAAAACATGGAACAACAAAAATCCTTGACAATATAAACATACAACATGGACATGCAATGTTGTCTGGACTGAATAAAATAATAAACCAATGACTTACAACTGTCGTCCTTTTTCACTGAAGATACAAATTGAAAAAATCGTATTATTAAATTTTAGTACAAGCACAATAATCATTATCGATTAATGGTTGACTAAACATTCGATTGGAACTGAAATGTATGAAAAAGTCTGTGTACACACAGAAAAAGGGAATCGACATGCTATTTTCGATTCAATTTCAAAACCGTTTAAAAGCACACTGCAATAAAATTGTTCCATGCAATTGTTCATCACATTGAAGATCCTATAAATGGAGCTTTCAGTTGGCATGGTGCTGATGTCAATTCTTTCCCACAGTTTTTGTTAATTCTTTAGCCACAATTTTGTTAACTTTGTACTCCAACCTTTCCTTTTTTCTCAACCAAACTTGAAACCGGCGGCTACGATGACCATTTACTTAAAAGTGTTCAATTCTAATCAACTAATCATTTCGCTTTACACATGCAACACAAAGCCAGAAAAACCATCTAGTTCAACCGTGTTCACATAATAACATCTACTTTTTTATATTTAAATTCAATGCTTCATAAATAACAATCAATAAATAATTCCTTAAGCAGGAATTACATAACACGGTTTGGTTGCAGTTACGTAAAAACAGCTGTGCTATAAGTTGGTTTT
>JAKXYG010000604.1:0-39421 GCA_025895645.1 Cardicola forsteri | reverse complement strand
CTTAACACCTGAGTATCCGTTTGGTCCACGGCTGTTTATTTGGCACAGCCTTATTCACAGCTAACCTCTATTGCTAGAGGTCGTTCCACTATCCGCCACCTGTGGACGCGCTAAGTAGGGGTCGGTCTCCCCCCTTAGCAAAAAATAAGTTCCATTTAATACGAGATGTTAATAATCACTAAGATTTGAGTAATCCCTTAGTTTCAATCTTTAATAATAGTGGTATTCTTAACTGTCATCTTCATGTAGTGCATCCTGGACTATGTGTGCCTAAGCGCATAGACTAACACAATAGAGACCGATAGCACAATATAACTGCACCTCAGTCTTGGTGGATAAGTGCAAGTATGCACCCAGGATACTTAGAATGTATCTCAAAGAATACGTATACTGTATGTAGCCATTAAGTTATTAAATATAACCCTGACAAAAAATCAGATAATCTCGTCAATCTTTGCATAATGTAGCACCGTTGCAAAAAATGCCATCTATTATCGAAAAAACTTCGTTATTTTCTTGTTTATGCTTATAAAGCCATTTAACTTTATCACTAAATAAGCCGCTAAAATATAAAAATAATAATAAGTAACTATATCACAAACCAAAACAAATAAATTATCTAATACAACGGTTATACTTTTATGTTCCTAACTAAAAATTTACAATCTTGTAAAATTATCAACTTATAGTTTAAAACGATTTCTACAAAAATTACCTTTGGTTCAGGAGGCGGCATAAGACCCAGTCGAACCTTCTCTTGCCGTTCTTTCTGGGCTTCCTGGCGATTTTGACGTCTTAACTTCTTTCGTTCTTTTTTCGTTAAAAAGAGAGGAATTTCAGAAACTTTTTGTAAATCTTTGGGAGCCTTTAACTTGGCAGGATGTTCTATCAAATTGGTTATCCAAGACTTATTAATAACAGCAGAAACACCCAAGCCATGCATTGCAACTTCATCTAAAGCGCTATAACTGAAAAAATACAAAAATAAATATTTAGAAACGTACCTAGTAACATTATCTTTCAACAAATATGCATCCCACCACTCCAACTTTGGAATATCTGTTTCGTCTACAAACCGCTTTGGTTGAATTGTTGACAATTTGGCAGCACTAGCAATACCTGTCTTCTTGACAGCTTGAGCAACTGAAACTTGTAAAAGGTCAAGCTGATGTTTCATTTGAATGCGTCTGGATAATTTTACAAACTTCCCTGGCTCATAAAAATTTAAATTCCGTTTAGAACGAATTGCTGATTTAACTCTAAAAATACCAAAATTAGCTTAAAAATACAAACTTTAGGCGAGCGTCAAAATAAGCACTTGAAACAGATGACTTTTGAAGCTTTTTTTGACTAGTAACTTCCAAAACTTCTTTAAATTGTTGAGCTTTTTGAGCCCTCAAATTAGCCTGCATTTTAAAGTTAATAGTAATAAAAGACAAACTTTCAAAGTAGGTTTGTAGTGTGTAAGTTGTATTTCCTCACCAGTAAGTGCATCTACGGTTTTACCTTCTTGATCAAATATAACTCTAATTAACGTTATTAACTCAACAAGCAACTTACGTAGGTATGTCTTTCATTTTTCTAAACCAATATTTAAAAAAATGTTAAGTTACCTATTTTCATTTGCAGTGTGACTACTGAGTATTCCTGTCTTTAACCGAGCTGCTATTTGAGCTTGAAGTTGTGCAGCCCGACGCATTTTATCAATTGTTTCATTATCGGGAATTTCGCCAACAGGAAAAGACAAACCACTACCTTCTGTATCGCCCTAAAATTCCACTCTAATTAACCTATAAACTTACTAGACCAAGTTTAATTTTCCTTTCTGCTATTGTTCTCTGAGCATTTGCCATCAGTTCCCGAACAGTAGTAGATGATAATTCAGCCCTAAATTAAAAAGATCATTCTAAATAGAAAAAACTCACGATACACCCATGCTATCCGCAGGCCCAGCATTGAAGGACGACATTATAATCTAAAAAACATAAATATTTAGTGACAAAAACAAAACAATCAAAATATACATTAAAAACTGTACTCAAAGTAGTAAAATACAAAACATGTTTACCTTAATACTAGAGAATAATTAATAGCTACAATTAATTAATAGCTACAACGAGAATCCGAATTTGGCGGAAATAATTTATTTAAAAAGTTTAATGATTGTCTTTAATTTTAAAATAAAAACAATATAATAAATAAATAATAAATTAAATTATTTTTTTTAATTATTATTATTAAATTTTTTTTAATATGAAAAGTGTTGCAAAAATGATAAATGCAGAAAAGTAATATATATTTCTTTAAAAAATCTTTACACTACTTTTTTTGAGGTACAAACTAAATTTACAGGTCTGATCACAAAGTATAAAATTTTTAATGTGTTAATATATATATATATATAATATTTAGAAAACGGAACACTACATCCAATTGGGGCATAGAAATTCACTTTAATTTAAAATTACAAAGGTATGTCTACAAAGTGCAAACCTGTTTCTTTTTTATTTTTATTATATATTAACATTTATTTACTAAAAAAACCTACCTCACTCTATAGATATGCAGATGATATGACTTTATGTGAAACTGTTTCTTCACCAAAAATAACCTTTGTTTTTTAGGTCCAATAGTGGATTGGTTAACGAATCATAGCCTAAAATTAAATTTTATAAAATGTAAGGTAATTAATTTTAACTTATAAAAATTGTCAACACAATTAATGCAACTTCACTTAAAAGTTTGTATCAAAAATGCGAGGACTGACTCCCTGGATAGTTTTTATTATCTTGGTTTTTTACTGAATAACAAACTTACCTGGTTTAACCTTATTAGGTATTTGTTTACCAATGCTTGAGGTTTATGTTACTACATTAGACGGTTAAGAAACTTTTGAGTTTGTTCACATATTATTAATTAATAGTTAAAAGCTGTTTTATTTAATAATATTATATTGCTTCCATGTAATTTTCCCGAAACTAGGAAAAAAGCTTTTTATAAAGTTAAAAAAATGTATTGCAATTGTTAACTATTCTTCTGGCATTCCTTGTAAGATATTCTTAATAAAATAATTTATTGTTATTTTAAAGAATGTTTTCAATTTATTAATCGTGTTTTGAACAACACAAAACATCCACTTTAGTATGATTTCTGAAAATTAATTACATTGGGAAGGACCAGATTACATATCCACACCAAGTAAAGAATACTCACGAAGTGAGGCGCGCATTACGTTACACGTCCATTAGAGCGTTATTCATCGTTTCCTCTTTTCTTTAAAGATTATTGCATTTTTTTGCAATGTAATACGTATATATTGTATATTTATAATTCTTAATCTTATTCTATAATTGTTAATTTCCACTATCTTGATTTTGTCTTAATTTCAAAAAATTTTCTGTGACTAAACCCCTTTACCTCACCATCTATTTCATATTACCTCCTGAATCTTCCTGATATCATCGATAAATAAAACCGAGGATCAAAAGGAGCTTTGCTCCTAGTCAACTCGTGTATCAACCTGTAACCTGCGTAACAAAATTCGCTAAATAAGACGCCCGTCACGCCACAAATTAAGTGGAGCTTTATTCATATTTTTCCCTATTCTCCTTTTCTAACAATTACCAGTGTTTTTGCATTGTAGTACGAAACGTGTTTTAATATTACTCTTGTATATTTATTATTTTTGTTCGTTTTCCATAATTGTTAACTGTTCCACTATCTAACGTGATTTTTGTTTAAATTTTATTCTGTGACAAATCCCCCTTTACCCCACCCTCCATTTCATATTCCCCCCATGATAATTTAAGAACCGATTACTAAAAGGTGTTTTAGCATACTCAACTCGTAAACAATCCTAAATCCTAATAGGTAATGTTACGTTTCCCAACGTAAACATGTTTACAGATTTTGACACTTTAATTTCTTACGATATTTATTTAATAAAATAAACCGTTAAATTTATTTACGTGCGGCTTTAGAAAAACTTACAAATAAACTGTAGAAACAAAAGATATTAGTTCTAATATCAATCATAGAATACATTTATAAATTCTAAAGCCTAAATATAAATGTATTCTTATTACAATAAATAGTAATTAAAACACTTTTCAATCTGTGCGATACGCTTGCGTGACGTTACGGATCAAAAGTTGCTTGCTTATTGTTGCTATTTGTTACCCGCTCATTTGTGTCATTTTCATTTTTTTTTTTTTTTTGGTGTAAAAGTTGTGTGTATCTATTTTTGGTGTATACTGTGTTTTTGTACGTGTTGCTTGGCATCGTGCTTAAACACTAATATTTTTTATTTCCTTTAAAAGATTATCACTGGTCTTCTTCCAGCGATAGATTTTGTTATTTAATTATTTTTTTCAGTTTGTTTTTGTATTTAAAGCTGATTTTATTTAGGCATGGTGTCCACTAGTGCATCTATCTGTGGCCTCCAACGGTGCAAGAGATCTGTGAAGGTTGGCATTTTCTGCGCAGTTTGCAAAAATTGGTTTTATGAGGCGTGTTCCGGACTGTTTTGTGCACATTACTCGCAATTAGCAGATAGTCCTTTGGATTATATTTGCACGGATTGCAGATATGAAACCGAGTTGCAGGAGTTGCAGGAAGCATCTTCCAGAATTGAGCACAGGAGTGATAAGTTAGACAAAATTTTACATTTAGTTAGTGACAATCCCTCTTTGTCTACTAAAATTAAAGAGCTCGACACTAAAATAAACACGGTTACTAATCTTGTAACTATATTGGTAGAGACGGTCTCTAATTCTATTTCGAAAACTGAGCAAGCCATCTCTTCTTTTTCCAAGCTATCTAACTCTGTAGCCAAAGATATCTCTTCTCTCAAAACGTTAACCTCTGATATCAACTCCTCTTCTGCGGTGACTAAATCCGTCCTTAGACTATCTCAAGAAGAGATTCTTGAGGGAGCCAAAAACTATGCTAATAGTATTAAACGTGAACGTAATCTTATAGTTAGGGGAATCAGCTCTGACATAGCCAATTATAAAGAATTTGTGTCAGATATAGTTAAAAAATGTTATCCTAAAGCAGATAATTTTTTAATAGGTAGATTATTACGTAAGAGGAAACATACATCTCCACCAATCCTTGTTTCTTGCTCCTTCTCTACTGATAAGGATATAATTCTTAGAAATTGGACTAATGTCAAATTTCAATTCAAAGGCATAAAAGTCACGAAAGATTTTCCCTTAGCACCCCGGAGTCATCCCCGCCCCCCAATCCTTTATCGACTAAGAGAATGCTCCCCATTGCTGCCACACCCACTTTAAAAATTTACTTCACAAATAGTCTCAGCCTCTACAATAAATTAGATGAAATTTGGCAGATACTCTCTTCTCCCTCTCCTCCTCATCTCCTTGGTATCACAGAATCCTGGCTCACAGTGGATGTTCTTGATTCTGAACTCTCTATGGATGGGTATTGTGTTGTACGACAGGATTTTAGGAAGGGTAAGCAAAGTGGTTGTCTTTTCTATGTAAAAAATGATTTAGCTTTTTCATTAATCTCTGTCCATCCAATTTCCCATAAAGTTGACTATGATTTTCTTCATTTAGCAGTTAGGTCCTCCACTTTTAAGACTCTATTCTCCCTGCTTTATCGCTTCCCTACGCTTACCCATCAATCTAACATAGCACTTATTGACAATATTAAACACATTCTTACCTTACCATATAAGCACTTTGTAATAATGGGCGATTTTAATTGCCTTTCTATAAAATGGGCCTTCCCGTCTGCCTCTAGTAATTTTTTTGACTCGCATCTTCTGGAGCTTAGTGCTTCAAATGGATTAAAACAACGTGCAATTTTCCACTAGATATAGGATTGGTTATACTCCTTCCTGCCTAGATCTCATTTTTCTAACGAACCCGCTAACATCAATATGTTACCTTATCTACCTCCTCTTGGTAAGAGTGATCATATTATTTTGGCTTTTAAAGTACACTTTCCATGTCATGTCCCTTCTACCTGTGATTCCAATCTTAAACTTATACCAGATTTTAGGCAAGCTGATTTTAGCGGTCTCAGGGTCTTTTTATCTAATATAAATTGGGATTATTTATATTCTAATAATCTTGACACATCTTACTCCTTTTTCATGAATGTCTTAGAGGAGGGGGTTAAATCATTTGTTCTTTTTAGGATCCAAAAACACACTAACCCTAGACTTCCAAGGTATATATGTAAATTAATTCAAAAGAGGAACAAAGCTTTTTATCTGTGGAAAACCTCTAAGCTTCCCTGTTTTCGGTACTCCTACATTGACATCCGTAATGAAGTTAATAGGCTCATTAGAAGGCACAAAGGTAAATTACTTCATAAGCTTCTAAATAGAGCTATGCTTAATAAAAATCTATTATTTAAGTTTATTAAAAATAAGCGTAATTCCTCTAATTCTCAACCTAGCCTAAAAGATCAACATAGTTCCTTGCTTCCTGGACCTTCTACTTGTGATCTTTTTTAGGAAATATTTTAACTCTGTCTTTCAATCCCCACAATCTATCAAGCACCATTACAGCACAGAAATTCCGTTTATTCAGCCCCTAATCATTAAAACTTCTACAGTCTATACTGGTCTCTTAAATCTAAAGTCAATGTCTTGTGGAGCAGATGGGTTATATCCAAGGTTGTTGAAAGAATGTGCCGATATTCTTGCCCCTCACCTTGCCTATATTTTTAATTTTTCAATAACTATAGGGCAAATTCCCCCTATATGGAAGGTAGCCTTCATAAGACCTATTCACAAGTTTGGGTGTAGATTCAATCCTAATAGTTATAGACCTATTAGTATCCTTTCTTCTCCTAGCAAAATCATGGAAAGGTTTGTAAGATCCCATCTACTCGATGACCTTATTAGATTTAATATAGTTAATCCTGCGCAACACGGCTTTATGCCTAAAAAGTCTTGTCTAACCAATTTAATTACTTACACGAATAGCATTACTGATTTACTTGATAAACATAGGTCTGTGGATGCTATTTATTTTGATGTTGCAAAAGCTTTCGATAAGGTTTCACATGAATTTCTCATCTCTAAGCTCATCCGTATAGGAATAGTAGACCCAATCTTAGCTTGGATAAAAGATTTTCTTTCAAATCGTACATTTAAGGTTAAGGTCGGATCCGATTATTCCACATCTTGTACCATCTCCTCTGGGGTACCGCAAGGGTCAGTTTTAGGTCCCTTATTATTTGTTCTCTTCATTAATGATTTGCCAACATTTGTACACTCTAATATATTGCTTTATGCTGATGATGTAAAGATCTGGGGTACTAATCCTGATTTAATTCAAACCGACATCACCAGTATATTTAATTGGTCAGTATCCAATCACCTTCCACTTAATAAGACTAAATGTAAGCATATATCATTTGGTAAATCTTCAGGCAGTATTTTCTCTTTAAATGCTCAGACTATTGTTTCAGTAAAATCAATCAAGGATCTTGGGGTCATTCTTGATTCTTCTCTCTCATTCTCTGAACATCATTATAGGGCCACCCAGAAGTGCTATAGACTTGTTAAGTTTTTTAAAAGAAATCTGGGGACCATTCCTCCTCAATGCCTGCGTTTACTTTATATGCTATACTTAAGACCTCATCTAGAATATTGTGCCCAAGTCACAGCCCCAATCCTGAAATCAGACTGCTACAGACTTGAACAGGTTCAAAGGGCAGTCACCAGATTGCCTCGTGGTTTCAAACATCTATCCTACCCACAAAGACTTAAATCCCTAAAACTGTTTCCCTTAAGTAATAGGCGTCTCCGGGGTGATATTATCTTGACATATCAACTATTCAATTCTGGTTCTTATTTGCCTTTCTTTGCTTTAGCACAAAACTCACTTAGGGGTCATAATCTTAAGCTGACTAAGCCCAGGGCTGACTCCAGACTGAGGTGCCATCATTTTTCTCATAGAACAGTTACTCCATGGAATAGACTACCTACCAAGGTAATATCTACGTCATCACTTCCATCATTCAAAAAGGCATATAATAACTATAAGCTTTCTAAATTTACATAAACTGATCTTTCTGTTTTTAGCTATCCAATTGTTTCCATTTATTGTTATTGTTCTTTTGATATAATTCTGATAAATAGAACCGAGGATCAAAAAGAGTTTTACTCCTACTTAACTCGTGTATTCAACCTGTAACACATTTTGATAACAAATTCTTGCAAACAGCAAATTATAACAAAACATCTCAAAATAAAAAAGAATATTGGGTATGTTTGCAAATCAAATACATAATAAACATAACTAATTTAACAACGTTCAAAAACCTTGTACAAATCGGACAAAGATGTCAGCAAAACAAAAGCAGATTGCAAATTTACATTTCGATTTTCCTTATTCATATCATTTATTTCGGTAAAAATAGAACAATTTGGAAAATTGTTACTTGAAACCAACAAAGAACTAATTGCGGGCCACAAACTGTGTTCTAAAATCCACTGCCTTGACAGTTTGATATCTGATTTATCAAACTCTGATTGACTTTGTTCACCGCACGAAAAAGTAATCACATTTTTACCAAATTCGTCATTTGTACCGTGTGTAGCGATTGGTTCGGAAATGCCGTAAAAATTAGCCATTATGCAACAAATGTTCTCTAAGCACACAGATTCAATAGTCCAGTTAACTCGAGTTACCAAATAGGCTGTAAAGATTGGCAGCTTTTCCAAATCAGGAATGTAACTGGTAATAATACATACAGACAAACAATCACAACTTAGAATATTGACTTACAATAGTTATTATTTTTATTATTAATGATATGATATGTAATAACCATTTACTTTTTTTTATACAGTGTTACCCTTTAATCTTCAAACTGTATAGATTGATGTGTCTGGTAAACAAATCTAACAAAATATATTAAAAAACTATTACTTAATAATGGTGATATCTTCTTAAAAAAGTAGTAAATTTATTTACGTCATACCATAAAAGTCTATTCTCCAAACCAAATTATCGTAATTGTAACTTAATTAAATAATAGTAGTCAAGCAAAACAACATTTTAAATTAACAAAAATCGGCATTTTTATAAAACGTATCTAAAAATTATTATTAAAATCAATTTAGTGTGATGTTTACTAGTTTGTACATATCGTACTTTAAATTAATCAATATTATAACTGCTAAATTACGTTCCTCTTTAATACAACATATCTTAAAAAATAATTATTTAAATAATTCAACAGGTAGGGATGCAAGTGGGATACTAATGAACCTGAGGATTTGAGTAATACTTATAAAGTTTCAACTTCCAATAACAGTTATATACCTGACTGTTCCTTCTCCACGTGGTGCATCCTGGATTAAGTGCCCATATACATCTAAACTAATAAAAGCAACTACCAAGTGCACAGCGGTATAACTGAGCTTTCGCTTTGGAAGGTAGATGCAAGCATACATCCAGAGTAGCTAAAGGTATCTTACGTTATACCTATACGATATGTAGCCGTTGAGTTAAAAGAGATAACCCTAACAAAAATCAGGAAGCCTCGTCAGTCTTTGGCACCGTCACAAGGATGTCATCTACCAGTCAAGAAACTTCGTTATTCTTCCACGTTTGTTACGCTTATCAAGTCATTGAAGTCGATTGTTTGATATACCGTATAAATAATAAAGAGGCGATTACGTCACCAACAAAAATGAATTCAGCAAGTAGACATTGAGTATAACTAAACATGAATTGTCATTTCTTTCCAGTAAACAACACCAGATCCCTCCCTACCCATTCAACTACGAATTTTGGTATTGCTTCAATATAACTATAATCTACAAAAACACACTTTGCCAATATTAGTGGTATGCCATAAAGCATCGCTTCACCCGCAGCATTGCTCATAATCCGAATTGAAAAGTAGTCCCACAGCATTGGAGCGTATTTCAAAAGTGTTGCAATCGAGTCATTCAGAAAATCGTCACTAAAGTCATTCGGTTTTAACGATTGATCAACCCGTAAAGCTTTCGACTGCACATGTTGCATTCCTATTAGTAAAAGTTCTTTCAAAGGAGCTGGTTCATCTAGAACAATCTGGAATACAAATAAACAGAAATAAAAATTGTAGTGTGTAAATAATCTAGTTCTTATTTATTTGTACTACTTTGAATGTTTGTACGGGAAACGCATCTTTCTAAATGCGGGTCTCATTTAGAGCCCGTAACGGGATTAAACTATAATAGTTTTTGGAACAAGTGCACAATATATAGCGGTAACTTCATGGGAAATTATAGAACATCCTGAAGTTAAAATGTTCAAAATTCCAGCTGTGTATCACTTTTATGTTTACCAGCAACATGTTTCACCAAATTAAGAGGTTTTGAATAAACCACACGGTTCTTTTTAAAGTTTATATAAAATATGGTATTATGCTTTATTGTTACAAATAAAAATTATTTTTTGTAAATATTTCTTAATATATAATCTTAATAATATAATCTAAGGTATATACTAGTAAAAGCTAAATATGTATAATATAACAAACAAGTAAAAAGTGCTTTACAAAAATTATATATTAATTGTGAGTTGACTCTTGTTGAATTATTATAAACAGCCTATCATTATTTGTTTTACATAAATAATTATCTACATTAAATTGTAACGTTGCAAACGCCATTCTTGAGTGCTACTCCACCGTAGCCGTTCGCCCAAGCCCAGTTGAAAAAGAAGGAGGTACGTTTGAGCGCAAGATTAGCAACCTGGCCTCTGCATACAAATTAATATTGCTCAAGAAACAACACAAGAGGACACCATTTCATTGAACTACGGCAAAGAAGTGAAAACAGCAGTACCATTCTAATGACGGGGTTCATTCATTCATTTTTTCATTTTGGTTGGTGACGTGGTCACCTCTTCATTATTTCCCATATTTATACGACATGTAGAACGATCGATTTCGATGGCTTGACAAGCATAGACAAATGTGGAAGAATAACAAAGTTTCTTGGCTGGTAGATGGCATCCTTGTGACGACGCCACTGTTCGCAAAGATTGACGAGGCTGCCTGATTTTTTGTCAGGGTTATCTCCCTTAGCCCAAGGGCTACATATGGTATACGTATACCTTTAGATACCTTTTAATTATCCTGGGTGTATGTTCGCACCCACCCGCCGTAGCGGAAGCCCAGTTATACCGCTGTGCACTCGGACCCTGCTGTTATTAGTCTAGATGCTTAGGGGCACCTAGTCCAGGATGCACCACGTGGAGGACGAACAGTCAGGAATATCACCATCATTGGAAATTGAGACTTTATAAGCATTACTCAAATCCTCAGGATCATTAGCATCCCACGGGGTTCAGTACAAAATTCAAACAGAATTTCAACCTTCAAAGCCAACAATTCAATGTACAATCCTATTAAGTTGCCCCGATGCTTTTCAGACCGAAATGGTTTTGAAATGAATAACAAATACTACGCATCGAACATCGCCACAACAACCTACCTCGCCATGATTGGCAAAATTGACCACAAGCAATTGGTAAAACAAAGCTCGACTAAGCGGTACAAGCCGAACTAGGAGGAGTTCCGTTGCATGCTGCACCACACATTTGGTCCGATCGATAGACCCAATAAATTTGCTCGTTCGAAGTAAATTGCCCAAATCGGTATTCACATTGGACTCCAAATTGCGTTTCAATGCCAAAACGCTCATCAAATTGACAGTGCGTCTTCGTTTGATCGTGGCGCCACCTGATTCAATCGATCGGCTTGAAGTCAAATAGTCACGTGATGTAGATTTGCTAACGATTGGCCGACCCGAAAGCGAATCGCAATCAGATGAAGAATCGGATAAGTTGACTGCGACTTTGGCTGTTGGGTTGGACAACTGGGAGCTTTATAGCAAACAAGATTACTGTAAATGTTGAGTCCTGGACTAGGTACCAACAAACATCTAAACTAATAACAACAGGGTTCGAATGCACAGCAGTATAACTGGACTTCTGCTACGGCGGGTGAGTGTAAGCATACACCCAGGATACTTAAAAGATATCTTAAGGTATACGTATACCATATGTAGTCGTTGGGCTAAGAGAGATAACCCTGACAAAAATCAGAGAGCCTCGTCAATCTTTGAGCACAGTAGCGACATCACAAGGATGCCATCTACTAGCCAAGAAACTCTGTTATTCTTCTACACTTGTTACGCTTATCAAGTCATCAAAATTGATTGTTTTATGTCATATGTGGGAAATAATGAACATTTTTATTTCTAAAAAAACATCCAACATTAAATTGGAATTTCCAAGTAAAGTGCATTATTTTCCTAACAATTATTAGTTTAGGTTTTAGAAAATAAAACTATTCAATGGGATAGATAAGTTGAGATTTGATCCATAAATTTATGTATGCAAAGTTGTACAGTAAAAAGTACCTTTCGATTAAATATAAATAATCTAACAATGGTATAGTCGAATTAATTTAAATTACTGTTGTTATGTTAATGATGTAGTTGAATTGTCACTAATGTGTTTTATATTCTAATAAATAACGTTTCAAAATCCCCCCAACACCAGCACCAAATGCATACCCTCGCCTGGCCACGCTAACTTTACAAATCTGTCTTATTTGTAGTCAAATTGGAGCTCTCAAGTATTTTGAAAGCATCTTTCATTTCATTTCATGCATTTGGTTATTACTGCTTGCAAACAACATAAATATGGACCGTGTAAAAGTACAAAACGAAGCATCGGAAAAACTGCACACAATGCTACTCAAATAGTAGTAGGAATGATTAGCAACAGCGACCAAAAACGTCATACTTGCAGTCAGATGGAATAATCTCATCCAATGTTCGCTGTTGGCTGCTGCTTTCAATCCGACTCGATTCCATTGAAATACAATCGTCCTTTTCTCGATCCCCACAATCCAACGAATCCGAAAAACATCCTCCAAACTCCTGATCAAATTCTAAATCTGGACTTTGATCGGCCCCTAGCTGAACATGTTCCACTTCGTCGGTTGTAGCCGACAAGTCGTCTACAACCGATTCGATTTCCGTCGAAGTAAATTGACGCGCTGAATTTGAATTGGGTATAATAAAACGCTCGAGTTTTTGTTCGCGTACGTCGATTCGCACCTTGCCTTGCGGTCGCACCGCTGTTGTCGACGGAGAAGCAGAACAGTAGGGCGAATTGGTCGGCTGTCGATTTGGAGCGGGCAACGACGACGTTATAAACTTGCGAATTTGTGCCGAAGACAAAAGACAGTGCTCGACAGCGTCTTGCAAAGCAGTAACTATTTCGTCCTAAACACAAGAACAATACAAGTTCAATTTTGTTTAGTTTAAGTTAGTGTTTTTTTCCATCCCTAATTTCATCGTAGTCGGTCCTCGAATCCGGGTGAGAAAAGAGAAGGAGGGTTTGAGAGTAGAGTTGGTAACCTGGTGTCTGTAAAAAAACAATATTGCTAAAGAAACAACACATTACATTAAACTACGATAAATGTATCTGAAGCAAGATGTCTCAGATACATTTGGCACAACATTCATTTTGCATCGTCCGTATCAAGAGATTGGGCGAAAAAGATCAGCAAACGTCAAATTCGAGATGACTTCCAATTTCACGATCTTGCATCATTGGTATCGCGACAACGAAGATTGCGCTGGTTTGGACAGGTTCTTCATTAAACCCATCCAATATGGTTTTAAAATATTGGTTAAAATGACTTGTAGTACGTCTCACTATATTGACACGGGTTCGAGTTCCACCAAGCCTCGCAAAATGTCCATTGGCTAAGCAAATGTTTTCAATTAAATGCTGAAGTAATATAACTAAAAATCAAAACCAACAATCGTGGCCTCCGATTGGTCAGTTTAGATATATATTGACACGGGTTCAGTTTAGTTCAACTTTATGAAAAATTCAACTTGAGCAACTAATTACTTTTCGATTGGAAAAAGATTTTTTAATCTGTAGTAGTTCGTTTTTACTTGATATTTTAAAAATGTCACTTTACTTAATCACATGACTGTATGAACACTAATTATTTTTATTTATGTTTGCTACTTTGAATGTTTTGACGGGAAACGCATCTTTTTTAGCGAGACCGAACATGGGCCAACATTTAAGGCCGATGATGGGATTCGAACGCATACCCACTCAGGTCCAAGTCGAGCGCTGTATCGCTAGACCACCCCGGCAAAAAAATCCTTTTACTTCAAAAAGGTATGGGGCAACAAGATAACACTAACAGCACAATCAACAACAAAGTCCCATAATTCAAAAAGAACATGAGATAACAAAATGATTTCATGTGTTCGAGCATTTTGTCAAAATGTTTGCTTGATCCCACAAAATATTCATTTCAATTAGATCTTCTCGATTTAAGATACCTTTTAAGTATTCTGGATGTATGCTTGCACTGACCCACCAAAAGCTGATGTACACTCGATTCATGTCGTCTATGTGTTCTGTTGCCTAGGATGCACAATGTGAAGGCAACAGTCACGAATGTCATCATCAATGTAAATAAAAACTTTATTATCCTCATAATCATGATCATCCCACTATTAATTTGTAGGGATGTATTCTTTAGCAAACAATAGTGGGTAAAAACAAACTTATTGTGACTTGCTTCGTGCAAAAAATGAATTTCCGACTTGGTCGGATGCACATTGACGTCCAATGTATTTGGCGGCAATTGCAAATTCAAATAAACGTAGAGTAATTGCGCATGACTCGATCGATAAATTGCATTGGTCATGACAGAAAGTTTGCGACGCGTAGTCGTGCTCGTGCCACCCATTGTACAAGTTGATCCGGGCTTTAGAGCACGAGACAGGACGGTGGAATAGGCGTTTTCCAAAGCACGACGAATCAAGAGACAATGGTCAATAAGCCGATCATTGATGAATAGATTCAATTTGAGCGAAGGAACACAGGCTTTGATTAGAAATACAAAATATCGTTTCAACATAACAAGGTTGGTAAGCGCGGAAGATTTGACAAAGGCTTCTAGTTTTGATAACGATGACAAACTGCACACCGTAGTTCCTTATGAAACATCCTGAACTAAGACTAAAACGGAGGGGAGATTGAGATCATAGTGATATATCTGACATTTTACTTTAGAGAAGAAATGGAGACATACACACGAGATACTGTAGAAGTAACTTAAAGTATAATATTTACTTTATTCATTTTGGTTGGTGACGTGATCACCTCTTCATTATTTCCCACATATGACATAAAACAATAAACTTTGATGACTTGATAAGCGTAACAAGTGCAGAAGAATAACAGAGTTTCTTGGCTAGTAGGCGGCATCCTTGTGATGTCGCCACTGTTCGCAAAGATTGACAAGGCTGCCTGATTTTTTGTCAGGGTTATCTCCCTTAGCCCAACGACTCATATGGTATACGTATACCTTAAGATATCTTTTAAGTATCCTGGGTGTATGCTTGCACCCACCCGCCGTAGCAAAAGTCCAGTTATACTGCTGTGCACTCGGACCCTGTTGTTATTAATCTAGATGCCTAGGATCACCTAGTCCAGAATGCACCACGTGGAGGACAAACAGTCAGGAATATCACCATTATTGGAAATTGAAACTTTATAAGCATTGAGGTATAACAGCATAATGTATAGTCGTTTGATTAGATTTAGTCAGCTGCCACACTATGTGAACAATGGTATCAACTGTTAACCAAAACTTTAATTAATTTCCTACGTGTAGCTATGTGGAAAAATGGTACAATGTCTGGTCCCCCAGATTGTGAAGTCTACAGTTAAATTACAATAGTATCACAATACTAATTCTTAGCTTGGTTAGAATTGCACTGTGTATATTAAAAAAAACTTTATAATGCTGTTAAGTTTCCCAAGCCCGTACACAAGATGATAATTGGAAAAATTAAGAACAAGCCCATCCCTTAGTCCCAAAGTGGTGCTCTTACTTGTGAGTCACAATATCACAAGTCTATAGTACGAACCCTAGCGAGCATCTCTTTCTTTAGATTATAAATAAGGATATATATATATATATATATATAGCAATAACTAATTATGAGGTTAGATACAGTTCAAAAAACCGTTAAATTGATTTTATCTCTCGGCGTTTATTAAACATAAAAACGGCTAAAAGTTGTTTAAGAGTTTTTACAACGTGGAGATTACGAAAAAGTAATCTTACAAACTACAATTAAGGTTTAAATAATACCGTTTGTGTGCTCTCTATACATAATTTGTACACAATAAAAAAGGACAATATACAGACAATCTCTGAGGTTTCTTTTTCAATTTATAAAATGAACATGTTAATTGGAAACGCAAACAATTTAAAATACTGTTCACAAAAGTTTATCATCACTCACTGGAAGTAATTTGATTGGGAGCAGTCAACAAACCTTCATAACGCAATCCGAAATGCTCTACAGCCATTCGGGTAGATTCAGACGTACAGCCGTGAGAACTACTCAGAGATATAAGATTTTCAACTATATTCGAGCCAATCACCGTTCGTACAGCGTCCATACGGGACCACCCGGCAGATGTACGTAAATCTGAAGACAAACAATATATATATAGCATTGAGCTAAATAAGATAATCCTAAAATATTTGAAATATATATTCCAAGTCCGATTAACAAAAGCAAAGGGTTAATATTCAAATTTGGCAACCTGACTTGTATAAAAACAATGCTGAAAATCAAACTAGGGCAAAGAAGTGAAAGCAGCACGTTTTCAATGACAAGAATAAGTGTGAAGGTTCAATCAACATTTAATCTTTGATATGCAGAACACTTGATGCCAAACAGTTAACGTACAAGTACCTGGACTAGTACAGCAGCAACCGAGTGCGCAGTGGGTTTCCGGTTGGGCGGATGGATACAAGCATACACTAAGAGTACTTAAAAGGTATACCATTTGTTGCCATTGGACTGACAACTAATCAGATAGCCTTGTCAATTTTTGTAAACAATGGCGCCGTCAAAAAGATGCCGTTTATTATCCAAAAAACTTCGTTATTTTCCTATTTTTATCACGCTTATCAAGCCGTTAAAGTCGATCGTTTTATATGCCGTATAAATATAGAAATAATAAAGAGGTGACGTAATCACCAATTAAATTATATATATATATATATATATATATATATATATATATATATATATATATATATATATATATATATATAAATCAATAAATATTTTATTAAAAAAGATACAATTTTTAAACCGACAAATATCTAAATATTCAAAATTCAATTAGTTAATCACAAAATAATTGGAGGAGATTATTGGAAAAATTGGAAAACAGATGCACCTTGTTCATGAGAATTATTATTGCTATTTGCCGAATGTAAATGAAAGCCGCATTTGGGTGCGTAGTGGATGGCGTATCTGTAAATATAATAAAAAATTGAATTGGACACAAACTATTTAAATTTTGAACAACACATCGGTTGCTCACAAGCAAAGTGAAAATAAAATGAAATAAAATGTACCATCCAAAGTCTTTTAAATGGTTCTACTTATTTTTGAACAATTTTGAATAATTAATCAGACACCTTTGTTGTCGCTCAACTGAATATCTGACAATAGCTGTTAACCTAACCAACCATGTTTGCATATAAAATATCCTAATAGAGGTTAGAAGAAGATAAGCATAAAAATGTACAGTGTGCCCTCCGTCTTATTCAGAAATACTGTAGATGAATAAATGACTTAAAGCGTTTACAATAAATAGACAGCATTTATTCTTAATCAGAAATTATCAGAACGTGTACATTGTAGTAAATATGGGTTCCGGGGTGGTCTAGCGGTACAGTGCTCGAATTTGGACCTCAGTGGGCATGGGTTCGATCCCACCACCGGCACTAAAATGCGGGCCCACGTTCGGCTTCGTTAAAATGTCCACTGTTGAAAGATATTCCTTGTAAAACATAAAAAGTAATCAACAAAAAAATAAAATAAAATAAACAGTAAAAAAATATTTGACAACTCCACGTTGAAAAGACAAAAAATATTGTTCAAATCAATCTTCAAGTTATTTTGGCTATAACTATTTTTTTCATTTTGGTTGGTGACGTGGCGTCACCTCTTCATTATTCCCCATATTTATACGACATAGCAAACGATCGATTTCGATGGCTTGATAAGCGTAACACAAACGTAGAAGAATAACAAAGTTTCATGGCTGGTAGACGGCATCCTTGTGACGTCGCCACTGTTTGCAAAGATTGACGAGGCCGCCTGATTTTTTGTCAGGGTTATCTCCCTTAGCCCAAGGACTACATATGATATACGTATACCTTTAGATACCTTTTAAGTATCCTGGGTGTATGTTCGCACCCACCCGCCGTAGCGGAAGCCCAGTTATACCGCTGTGCACTCGGACCCTGCTGTTATTAGTCTACATGCCTGTTGGCACCTAGTCCAGGATGCACCACGTGGAGGACTAACAGTCAGGAATATCACCATCATTGGAAATTGAGACTTTATAAGCATTACTCAAATCCTCAGGGTCATTAGCATCATAAAGACAGTTTCTAAATCTGTCGACAGCACAATATGTGTACACACCAACACAAATCTTAACTGTTCTTTGTCTATGTAGTGAATCCGACTAATAACAGCAGAGACCGAGTGTGCAGTGGTATAACTGAGTTTTCACTGGATTCCCGTTCAGTGAATGGATGCTAGCATACACCTAGATGCTTAAAAGGTATCTCAAGGTAACTATTTACCATATTTAGCAGGTTAGGCTTGTAGTTCCGTCAACCGGCGTCAACACTAAAAAAGATCGCCTAGTCAGTTACTGTGAACACTGGTGTCGTCGCAAGAAAGCTGTTCTCTAGCCAAAAAAATTCATTTATCCCCACCCCAAGTTCAATTCTCATCCGACAACCTTTTTGTATAGGAATTCAAGAAGTTATTCAAACTGTGAATGTTATGTTATGTGAAATTGTAATCGATGGAAAAAAATTAATTATTGATATACAATACTATTAATAAAATGCTACATAATAGTTCGCACTTACTGCGAAACAACATCGGCTACACGAACAAATTCATCACGTGCACTTTTAAACGCCTTACGTCGCATTGGTGCGTTATAAAACAAATCTTCGGCCTGAATAGTTGTTCCCAAGTTGCCAGCACATGCAACGGGCTTGCTGTCCATCAAACCTCCACGATACTTCGCTTTGTACGCACATGTTTGACCCGAAGTTCGACTGCTTATGGTGACTAAAGACACGTGACTCAGACTTGCCAATGCTTCGCCGCGAAAGCCAAATGTATTCAACTTGGCTAAGTCGGAAAAATCCTATTTAAGTAATAAATTAAAAAATACAAATATAATAAGCTTAATATGTTAAAAATATAACAATCAATAATTTATTATTTCTTATTCTTCAAAGGACGTTGAACGACAAATAAACATTTCCAAATTACACACTTTCTATCAATTTATTTTACATCAAAGTAGATTTTTTTAAAACGTTTTCGGTGTTTATTTATCAAAAATACTTTTTTTCCAAAAGTAAGGTTAGCAGTATGCTTCAACAATAATACTTTATAAGTACGAATTGTAGTTTTATTAAAATGCTTTTACTAACAGTCAATTTGCTTGTTGTAAAGCGTTCGCACAATATCGGATAATCATCCAGACGAATTCCACAGCCGTTATCCTGAATTTGAATTACTTTCAGTCCGCCATCACGTACAGTAACCTGACAAAAAAGGAATTAAATGGATTAACCAATCAGTTTATAAAACATACAAAATGACATCTTTTTCTTGTTTTCTGTGTTCAAATTCTAAAATGTTCAGTTAAAAATAGCACTTTCGTGATAACACAAAAGTTGACAAGACGATTTAACTTTTCGTCATCACATAGCTATATGTTATATTGATATACGTCAAAGTGAAAACCTAGATATACTGCTGTATACCCAACCTCAGTTTAAATTCGGAATACATCACGTAGACACAAAATCAGAGGTATCTTTACTACCAAATCTAAAGACTACATAAAACACGAACACTTCCTAAGTCTATACAAATGTATAAAGCCATTCTCCATAAATCATAGGTCAAAAAGTTAGATATGTACTAAAACCTTAATTTATTGGAAGAATAAAGCCAGTACCATGGCTAGAACGCTAAACTTAGACCGCATAAATGTTCACTAGCTAAAAATTGTTTTTCGTAAATCATTCCAACATCGACAAATCCCAAAACAAACAGTAGTCTAGTCATTCAGTCGCAACTGTAAACATTACTTCACTGTTTTAAAAAAAACATTTACAATTAGCTTTATCCATGCTTTTGTGTGACAGTTAGACTTAATATAAAATCGGCGCACTTAATTGATAAATAAGAATAACCGATTGCCCATACGGTTATTCAAAAAAATAATAATCCCACTTTAATTTGTGAACTGCCCGCGTCCAATGAGTTTTCAATCAACTCCTTGATCGCATTTGCTGGACGTTGAATCACTTCACCAGCAGCAATGCGATTTACCACATATTGAGGTAAGCGCTGAATCGTTGACAGGGTTGCAGTCGAAAATTTATTTTCGCACTTTGGAGATTGATTTGCCTAAAATCAACCAAAAATATTTTTAGTTTTATAAAATACACAATAATAAACACTGTTAATATCCTAAACACAATTATAATTATGTACAAAAACTGGACAATAACAAATTCAAGTAACAATATTGTGAGGATTAGTTTCTTCAAACTATCATATGGAAACCAAAATTCATCCCCTAGAATCTACTCGATGCTAATAAAATTGTACTAAAAACCATATTTATTTATATTGGAGTAAAAGTGACTAGAATGATAAATTTGAAACCGGGTGAGAACAGGTTTGAGTCTTACCAACACTCGATATGGCCCTTAATTTAAATTTGATAAATTTCTTTTTCTAAAAACGTATCTCAACAAATATTTAAAGAATATAAGCCATAGAAATATATATAAAATATACGTCTATTGCTAGTACTTTTGTGGTTTTGTATAAAAGTAGGAAAATGTCACACAAATTTAAAGCAAATGAAAAAATACTAACATTACAAAATTAATCGAAATACCTCACATATTTATAAAAATTTAAAAAGTAATATACAACGCTATAAAAACTGTTTTGTAACAATACTTAAGTATTAAAAATTAAATAAAACATTTATTTAATTGTACAGAAAGTGAACAATTTACTTAAGTGGTTAATAGAAATCAGGTAGCAGATACACATTTATTATTTAAAACTTGTGAATTCTTTTTCCATTAAAGTATACAATTTCTAGTTATTTTTCCTGTTGGTTCTTACAAAAACATATTTTTACAAAATAAGTTTGCTCAAATTATCTTTTAAGCTTGTTTTTCAACATGTTTAAGGTTACCGAATCAATAAAACTATTATCAAAAATTAAATAATCCCATGAACATCGAACTAAAAACTAAAACTAAAATAACAAATATGTATTCGAAAATAGTTAATGTTAGAATACTAAAAAATAAACATTTTTACATTATATATATATATATATATATATATATATATATATATATAGATAATAAACTTCAATATGTTTTACTTACTACATTATACAAAAACAATCAAAAATGTTGCGTCACACTAAATATCAAGTGGGGCGTTATTTTAAACATCCTCATTTCTACCTTTTAAAAATAATTACATTAATTTTACATTGTAATGCAAAATGTTTTACTATTAATTACTGTCTTCATATTTTTCTTATCTTTTCAACTTAATCTTCAAAATTGTCACCGCAATAATTTATTCCACTATATTCTAAGTTTTATCTTAATTTCCGAATTTTTTGTTAGAAATGCCTCCTTTTACTAATCCTCTATTTCTTTTTCTTCCTTAACAACCAAAATACAATAAAACAAAGTACTAAATAACTTTTGACATGCTCAACTCATGTACATTCCTGAATCCTAACTCGTAAAACTAGTAACAAAATAACGTCAATCATGTCAATCAGTGTGATCAGGATTACCTTCCAATCTGAGTATCTTGTCAATATTATACTTATTATTAAAACATTCACTACATATAATATGTGATAATAATAAATAATAAATTTAGTCACTAATAAGTTTACAAAACATTTAAAAATTAACATTTGATAAATGATAAAAATAAACTTTAAATACTTATCACTTGTTAATGACAAATAAATAATTTAAAACTAAAATTTATAAATATATGTAAAAAATAATCCCATATAAATCCAAGCATTGGCTTATACAACTATTTAAAATAATGACAAGGTCAAGTGCAATCAGTTATCGGTTTAAGCAACCACATTTACTAAAGAAAGTATTTATATATTTATGTACAATAATTCTATATTAAATTAAATTAAAAATAAGTAATAAACAAAAAATTATATATTACATTAAACAGAATAAAAATTTTTGCAAAGCAATTGTTTTATTAAATTGTAATTAAAAACTAAAAAACGGTGTATTTTTGTATTGTTCTGACTGTCGTCTGATGGGGAGGTTCTTTCTATCTATTTTGTTTATTAACTGGTATGCTCCATAATATCTTACATTGTTTATTTGATAAGTTAACTTTTAAAGTTATAAATTATATAAATTATGTTACGTTGTTTATTCTAGTGATGCTTAATTTTTTGTTTAAGTGTTAAAATGATTTTGTACTTTTTAAAATTCGATAGAATTTTTTAATGACATCGTCCTTTCATGATGATAGTCAATGGTTTTCTGCTGTGATAAATGATAGTTCTTCACAGTCAGTTGTTTCCAAGTTTGTGATATTAGATCCATTGGCTAACGAATATTATCAAGTTTTACTGGGGGAACTTTTGAATGCAAAACAAGTACAAGATTTAGGTGGGTTTATTTTTAATTTTAGGGCAAAATTACATTTTGTACATAATTATGCTTTGATAGTTTCACTTGATTTTATAGATTTTTAAATAATTTAAAATAGGTTACTTATAAGTATTAAAAAACAAGACGTAGTTATTGCGCTGTTATAACCCAGTTAATTTCGCAAGATTTTAAAAACTTTGTTTCTTTATGAAACAATTTATTTGAATTCATTCTAGTAGTGTTTTGATAAGGTTACTGCTGAATAGTTATAATTATGGTAGTTGTTATGTTAGTAGTTGTTATGGTTATTTCATTTTGTTGTTCCTGGTTGGTGCTTAACATAATGCATTAAATTGTTAATTGGTTTAGGATTATGTTAAAGTTATTTCGTTTTATTTTAGTTTTAAAATTTATGTCTGTATTTTACGTTTTTATAGTTAATATTATTATTTGAATTCATGTAGTGTTTTCACTGATTACACTATTAATAACGTATATCATAATTATTTTTGATTGTTTTTGTTAGAAATTTTTCGTTTAGGGTTTAGATGGGTGGTGTATGTAGACGTTGTTGGTGTTATTCGTACACTTCAGAAACGAGAAAATTATTATTTAATTGATTGTGAGTTTGGTTATATTATTAAATTTATATTTGTTATTAAAAATTACCAAAAATTATTATTTATCGAAATATTAATAAATCTTTTATTTTGCAAGTCTTTGAAAAAGTCAATTTTACATTTATTTTGTAAATTAATCAGCAGATAATTACAGTTGTAATTTAATATTTTTGAGTGATAAATATATGTTTTTTATTGAGGTTACTTTTTTAGATATTTGTATTAGATAGATGCTAATGTAAGTTTTATGGTTTTTAAGTTGATAATTATATATACATATAGGTTTCCTTTTCCATAATTTATCCTAATAATAATTTTATCTGAAAATAACTACTATTACTAAATAGAATTTAGAATTTTTTAAAATTTGTTTGCATCAAACGTTAAACGATAACGTTACAAAGGAAAACATCCAGTTTTTAGTTTTGTTAAGGAACAAATACCTTAATGTACTTAAATATAGGTTCTCGAAAGACATTTTGATAAAAGCTGTTATGTTTATATATAGATGTAGTTTATTATTATTATTAGTTAATTGGTTAGTAACAGAGTTATATTTTTTAATTACAAGTTTTTGTTGCACTTGAGATGATTATTTTCAAATGAGTAGTCAATGTAGGCATATGTACCTCTGTTTTAAATATTTTTTGTAAATGCAAATGAGTATACATAATAAGAAATGCATGATATGCATACATATGTTACGTAATGTGCTTCGATAGGTATTTTTTTATTAATTCTTGTATCAAGTACGTAAACATTGGTTTTAATAATTATTATTTGTTTTTAAATTAAATTTGTTTTAAGTGGATGACGGTACCGGTTGTTTAAATTGTACCATCTGGCGTCACCAAAATGTGCCTAAATTGAAAGATATGATTCATATGCATCAGGAATCGGTGGATAAAGACAACCTTGATTTACGTTTACTTTGTGATCAGTTGACTAAAAGATGTCTCAATTCCCAACCGACCTTAATCGGCACCGAACATTCTGAGCTTCAAATAGGACAAACTGTTCAGCTTAGAGGTCGTTTAAAGTTATTCAGACAAGAAATCAAATTGAGCGCCTATTTTTGTCGTATGATTAATTAATTAAATTTATTGATTTTATTTTTTAATTATATTTTTATAAACATTATTTAGCCTATGGACATTTATTGCAGTGTAGTGAAGACTTATATTTTAAGTGCCGGTAGATAGATTGAAAATTTTATCTACTTGGACACGATTCTAACCTTTTACATAGATAAAATTTTTTAACGAAAACATCTTAGTAAGTAATTATGTTAATTATTATGTGTAACAGAGTAGTTTAGTTTTGAGACCTGGTTTTTACAGTGGAAGTTTCAGGGTTATATCACCGGTTGTATACATTTATTGATTTGTTTTGGTTAATGACGTGGCTATACCTTCATTATTTTCCATATTAAACTATCGACTCCGGTAGCTTGATAAGCATAAAAAACATAGAAGTATGATGACGTTTCTTAGCGAATTGACAGCATCCTTGTGATGGTGCCACTGTTCGCACAGTTTAACGATGTCATCTGAGGGTTTTTATCAGCATTATCTTCCTTAGCCCAACAGTTACATATAGTATACGTATACATTAAGATAACTTTTAAATACTCTGGTTATATGCTTACACCTACCCATCGATGTAGAATCCCAGTTATACCGCCGCATTACTGAAATCATCAGGATTATTGGCATCCCGATTTTGGCAGTTTCAACTTGTCGTCTATTCCTAATTATATGTTTTTATAACTACCTATTGTCCAACGAGTGGCACAATTTGAGGTCAGCTAATATATCTTAAGGAACATTTGATTGATTGATCTGATAGTTATGTAGATTTAAGGGGTTATATTTGGAATGACGTTTTTAAAAAGTCTATAATATTTATTATCTTAATTGTTCTGATTTAGGTTTGATTTATAATCCAAATGAATATCTGCAACTAATTATACACAGACAGAGACTTCATTCGGAAGTCTATTCTAAGAATTATGATCCACAAGAAGTTGCTAAGCAGTTGAAAAAATCTAAACTAGTAAGTTTTAAACTATTTTAAAATGGTTTCTCTTACGTTTTGAAAATAAAAAAATATTAATTTCTATCAAATCTTTCCTAAAAGATTAAGAATATGTATAATGTTAAATTTTGTTAACTTTTGATTTTTGGGGGTTTTGTTTGTTGCTTTTTTATAGTGAATTTATGAAATTATTATGTATTCTTCTTCTTTCACAGCTTTTCCTCTTGTGATGTGCCCCTGATTCTGGTCAGTTTTCTTCATTTGGTTCTGTATCGAACCAATTTGAAGCACATTATGATCATTAAATAGTTTTTGCATGAATTTCTTTATTGCTGGAAACCCTACTCCATTATCCAGGTTTAGGACTGACTATATCGCTTCATTTTTTATCCTTACTAGGCAGACGTACTAACGTTGATTATGTTCTAAAGGATGTTCATGGTCCTGAGGATTTAAGTAATGTTAATGAAGTGTTACGTTTCAATGATAGTAATAATTTTGATTCTGTACCTCTATATGACACAACCTGGACTAAGATTAATGTGAATCAGGAGTCGAGTACACAGTTCTATAACTGGGTTCCGCTCTAGCGAAAAGGTGCAAACACACACACACACAGAATTCTTAAATTATATTTTAAGGTATACATGTACAATTTGTAGCCGTTGAGTTAAGAGAGATAAGTTTGATAAAAAATGAGGCGGTTTTATCAATCTTTGTGTACAGTAGCATTATCACAAGGATGCCGTCTATCAGCCAATAATCATCGTTATTCTCCTACACTCCATTTCATTTATTTATTTACTACTTTGAATGTTTTACGAGAAATATCTATCAGCAGTGTGCATTTTAACAAAACAGAACGTGGGCCCACATTAAGTGCCGATAGTGGGAATCGAGTCCTGTACCTTTAGGCCACCTCAGCAAATATTTGTTTATTGCAACTTAATATTACATTTTTGGGTGCTACTTATGAGTAATATGAAGCAAAATAAATAATTAATATGCTCTCTACAATTTGTCTTTTATTTAAGGTAAATTTGGCACACTCGGTTGTAGATAGTGTATGTCGTATTTTGGACGAAGATGGAGTGCAAACATTCACTAAATTGGACTTGTGTTTGCATCCACAAGTGGTCGACGTCCTAAACAGTCATTGGATTACTTTGATTACGGTGAGTGCGAATGGTTGTCGTCATTAACTTGTCGATTTTCTGGTCAAATGTTTGAACTGGGATGGTCTAGAGGTACAACACTCGATTAGATCCCTGGGATGCTAATGATCCTGAGGATTTGAGTAATGCTTATAAAGTCTCAATTTCCAATGATGGTGATATTCCTGACTGTTCCTCTTCCACTTCGTGTATCCTGGACTAGGTGTCCCTAGGCATCTAGACTAATAACAGCAGGGTCCGAGTGCACAGCGGTATAACTGAGCTTCCACTACGGCGGGTGGGTGCGAACATACACCCAGGATACTTAAAAGGTATACGTATATTATATGTAGCCCTTGGGCTAAGGGAGATAACCCTGACAAAAAATCAGGCGGCCTCATCAATCTTTGCGAACAGTGGCGACGTCACAAGGATGCCGTCTACCGGCCAAGAAACTTTGTTATTCTTCCACGTTTGTCTACGCTTGTCAAGCCATCGAAATCGATCGTTCTACATATCGTATAAATATGGGAAATAATGAAGAGGTGACCACGTCACCAACCAAAATGAATTAACTTGTCGATTTTCTGGTCAAATGTTTGAACTGGGGTGGTCTAGAGGTACAACACTCGATTAAATCCCTACAACCGGAAATAAATGCAGACCTACATTCGGCTTCGCTAAAATGTACACTGATGAAAGATGGCTCCCGTAAAACATTTAAAGTAAAAAAGAATCAAGTAAATAAATAAAAAATAAAATCTGAAGAAAAGTGTCTAATCAACAAATGGGAAGTATTTAAAAAAAACTCGGTGCGCTTAAGCTTTTGCTCACTAGGATGCAAATTCTGACTAATTCATTCTTTATATTGGGATTTACAAGTAAATCATCCCGTAGCCGTAGTATTCGGATGAAAATGAACATATACAACCACGCAATTGTAGAACATTAGCATCATGCTACTCAACTTAAATTGTATAAATTATTGCTTATCTAATCTAGGCTAGTGTGCTGAGCAAACTGGAGGGTGAAACAAAACCGGTTGAAAAAGGAGGAAGTTTTGAGCAAAAAGATTAGCAACCTGACCTCTGTAGTAAATCAATATTGATAGAGAAACAACACGAGAGAATACTGTTTTATTGAACTACGGCAAAGTAGTGAAAGCATCTTGATTCGGCAAAATGTGAACATAATTTCAATCTTCGATATGCACGATCTTCAAATCTCAGACGTTAATGTGTAATCTTATGGAACAATATCGTTTTCCCCATGCTTTTCGAAACGATATAAAAAACAAGTTGTTTTGTGGATGATTAAGTGATTATGTACCCACGTCAAGTGCAGAACAAGCACATTTCTGCTAGCCTAATTACATTTGTCCTTAGTCTACCCACTCATTCACGTGACTATATCCATGTCTCATACTCACATGTATGAGTCACTAATTTTCGGTGTATATTGATTTTTCACAAGCCTGTTGTAGTTCATTTTCAACCAAGTAACATTTAAACTGTTTGTAATGTACTTATATTTGAATACTGGTGTATTTTATTTGGGTGCTTTTTATTTTGGACAGTTGTATAATTATACTTGTACCCATTTTTGTGGGTTAGTAATTACTATATTGAAGTATCTAAGACAATAATAATAATTCGGCGTCGTATTCGCCTCTCTGCTGCAGTCTTTGGGCGTTTAAGTAAACTTTTACGGAACAAAAGTAATATTTCTATTAAAACCAAGATTAGAATATATAAGAGTTTAGTGTGTTCCATTCTACTTTATGCATGCAAAACTTGGACTCTCACCCAAGTGGATACACAAAAGCTTGTTCATTTTGAGCATAGCTATTTAAGATCCATATGGTTTCACTCGTTGTCCTCTATTGAACGCACTTATTTAATAACTAGTAAAATATTTCGACAATTCCCAGATATTTGTAAGTCTCTTAACAATTATTGGCCATGTATCTCTAGCACAGTTAAAGGAAGACGATTAAAATGGATTGGCCATATTTTACGTAGATCGCCCACTCATCCATTACCCAGATGGAAAAGGCCAGGCAGCCAAGGGAAAATTTGGACGGACACTGTAGCATGCAAACTCAGTCCTTTTATTTATGCCAAGCCCCCTTGCCCAAATGAATTATTTAAATGGGCGTCCGTTTGTTTACCCTATGCAGCCAACATAGATCATTGGAGGGGTTTAACTCGGGATGTAATCAACATTTCATGTCAGCACACAGTCAAGTGTTGTTCTTTAAGTACACACTACAAAAGTTGATGTTTTTGCAGACGTTTTGGCTTTTTTTTGGACTACCCTGAGTGATAATAACCGGTGGGGGATGTTTATCCCCGATGATGATGATGGTGATTAATTAATTAATTAATTAAACAGCTAGCGAAGAAACGGAAATACCACCAGATAACTATCTCTCATCATGAGTGTTTTTGATTAAAAACAAATATTAGATCCACTAATAACATTTAAGAATTTAGTGCTGCTTGTGAAAGTTGAACTCTCGGATGGAAAAGAAGACTGGAAGATCAACAAACAATATGTAACGCGCGAACTCCGTTGCCTTATTTATACTAAGCCCATCCGTCCAAATTAATTAATTAATTGGGCTTTCGATTGCCTATCCATTGCAGTTGATAGAGATCACTGGGGCGATGCAATTAACATACTTCAAGTGTCGTTCATCAAGAGCACGTCGTGAAGGTTTATATTTTGTAGATTTTTGGTAATTTAGACTAACTTGGGAGTGTGGGGTGTTTATCCCCGATGATGATAATGAGATATTAGATTCATTGACAAAAGACAGCATAATGATTTGTGTTCATATCTGTAAATTGTGAAAAGTTGAAAAAAGATACATTAATGTAAGACAATTGCTTTTAAACAAGATTAACTAAATTTTGAAATGTATATTTTAAAAAAATCGAACTTAGTATTCGGATGAAAATAAACACATACAACGACGCAATTGTAGAACATTAGCATCATACTACTCAACTTAAATTGTGTAAATTATTGATTATCCAATCTAGGCTAGTGTGCTGAGCAAACTGGAGGGTGAAACAAAACTGGTTGATCGGTGCCATTGATGAAGAAAAACATATGAATAAATTATAACAATCAGCCTTTTCGTAGAGCATGTTTAAAAAGTGCGACTGAAATTAGTGATTTACGTGGTCGATCGATAATAAATAAATTTAAATAAATATTGTGTATCTAACGCAATATCCGGGTAGATTATAATTTTTCTATTTTGTTGTATGATTGATTGCGAAACAATAATGTTTGGCACAAGTGGATATTGGCGCAGTTTGTTGAGAGTCTGCGTCTGGAATTCGTAGTGGATGCTATTTACTGGGATGTTATTGTTGATAAAATTGATGATTTGCGTTTACTAATTAATGCGAAAATGTATGTGAACAGTTGATTTATATTCATTTATTTGGATACTAATGATTTGGTCATTGCTTGTAAAATTTCAATTGATGGTGATATTCTTGATAGTTGCCTCCACGTGACGTATTCTGGACTAGGTGCAACCAAGCATCTAGACTATTAACAGCAGGGACTGAGTGTACAGCGGTATAACTAGGCTTTTGCTTTGGCGGGTGGGTGCGAGCATACACCCAGAGTACTTAAAAGGTGTCTTAAGGTAGACGTTTAACATACGTCCTCGTTGGGCAAAGGCAAATAACTGACAAAAATCAGGCGATCTTGTTGATCTTTGCGAACAGCGGCACTGTCATAAGGATGTCATCTACCAGCTTGACAAGCCATCGAAATCGACTGTTTAATATTCTGTACAAATATGGAAATAATGAAGAGGCGACTGCCTTACCAACCACAATGAATGAATAAGTAAATAATTGTTTATTTAATCCTGGATTATGATTGGTTAATTTTGTTTGAAGGCATTTGATGAACACGATTGCAATTTGCTCGAAGAAACGTGTCTAATTGACTGTGATGTTGATCCTAAAAATAATTGTCCCAACCAAAGTCAAGAAATTAAACCGAAGAAATTACAGCTGATTATCGATCATTTGGTGGATCGTTTGTTAAATGAGGGCTGGATTTATCATTCTACAAATACCATTGGATCGTTGGCCGCTTATCACGTGAGTTTGATTGCAATGTACAATAGGCCACTAACCAGTTACGAACTTATATAACTAATTTTACATTTTTAAAAATCTGTTTTATAGAAAAGGTTTTTTTTAATTTTCTATAATAAAAACAATGATGGTCTACAATATTCAAACTTAAATTATTTCGAAATGGTGAAGCGCGCGTCACGCTACACGTCCAAATTACTGCTCAAATTCCAAACTGACTTCTTTAATATATATACACAATGGAATTAAGTGTCACATTGTTACATGCTTTAAAAATATTGACATTATCAATGTTTATATGTGGATTTTTTATATTTTATATTTTATGTTTGCTACTTTGAATGTTTTACAAGAAACGCATCTTTCAGCAGTGGACATTTTAGCGAAGCCAAACGTGAGCCCTCATTCTAGTGCCGGCGATGGGATTCGAACCCATGTCCACCGAGGTCCGAATTCGAGCGCTGTACCGCTAGACCACCCCGGCACAGCTAGTTGATTATCTTACCAATGTGTGTGTGTGCTTGCGTAAACCACTTGATCATACTGGCTGATGATTTCAATCGTGCAATGGACCGGTTGTTAAGTCAAGTTTCGAGCCTACCAGCCCCTGATCATCTTTGTCATTGCAGGCAGATGTTGGACTGATTGGTTGATTGACAGTTTGGCTAACCGAATCACTGTTTGATTCATTTCATTTTGGTTGGTGATCACGTGGTCACCTCTTCATTATTTCCCATATTTATACGGCATGTAGAACGATCGATTTCGATGGCTTGACAAGCGTAGGCAAACGTGGAAGAATAACAAAGTTTCTTGGCTGGTAGACGGCATCCTTGTGACGTCGCCACTGTTCGCAAAGATTGACGAAACCGCCTGATTTTTTGTCAGGGTTATCTCCCTCAGTGCAAGGGCTACATATAATATACGTATACATTTAGATACCTTTTAAGTATCCTGGATGTATGTTTGCACCCACCCGCCGTAGTGGAAGCCCAGTTATACCGCTGTGCACTCGGACCCTGCTGTTATTAGTCTAGATGCCTAGGGGCACCTAGTCCAGGATGCACGAAGTGGAAGAGGAACAGTCAGGAATATCACCATCATTGGAAATTGAGACTTTATAAGCATTACTCAAATCCTCAGGATCATTAGGATCCCTCACTGTTTGACGACTTTGTCATTGTTATTTTACAGAAAATCGTTTGTGTTTTTCAACAAGCGGACAGTTGGCGAAGTTAGACGAGGGTACTCGAACTTATGCCCATTCGACTTGCATTGTGTCTGTCTTTTCACTTTAGTCAGTGGTCTAGCGGTCCAGGGCTCGACTCGAACCTAGGTAGGCATGTGTTCGTTGTCCACCACCGGCCCACCTTCGGTTTCGCTAGAATGTCCACTGCTGAAAGATGCGCCTTTCCCGTCAAAATATTCGGTGTAGTAAAAATAAATAAATAAATTCAATTTTCATTTTCATTGTAGACGGTCATTCGAAATACAACTTTACAAAAGGCAGTATTGCATTTGATCAAATCTCAGTGTGAGTTTTTTTCACCAAATTGAATTATGATAAGATTTAAAGTATGGAATGGTTGAATTCTTTTGGATATTGGAAAGATTCTATGATATTTATAGAAATAAAAGCTATTTAGCAGACGCTAATGTCACTATACTAAAGTTACATTAAATCCAATAATGGTATTGATTAAAATATAACTTTTTACGGTTTTTATACATCAGAGTGAGTAGAAAATCAAATATGGAACATAGCATGTTATCTTTTATTTGCTAATACATATTACTTTAGATTTAATGCAGTGTGACATTTTCTCTCCCTATGGACTACTGTCAAAACTAACATATTGAAACTGATTGACTTTTCTCATACTACTTAAGCATATTAGGCACATCTCCATTCTACTAAAACACTCCTTAAAACATTTCCCCAATGCTAATAAAAAATTATATGAGAAGATGTGTTTTTACAAATAACATCACCATATTCCCACTTGGATAAGAAAAACTCACAACTTACACATTTAGGTTTGTATGGAAGCGATTGAATAAAACTCGGCTTGCCACAAATTCAAAAAAATGATGATTCAAACAACAACAACAACAAAAAATGTAATCACACCTAAATTATTTTCAAATGACAGGCGAAATCAGCCAAACGGAACTCATCACCCAACTTCGACATTCCTCGACCTTTTTCACCAAATTGAATCCGATGGCGTTGGATCGTGTTTTGGATTATTTGCAATCGGAAAGTCAAATATTTCAAAGCAAAGTGGGTTTTTTCAAGGCTGCCTGACGTTTCCCAAGTGGACGTCAGATAACAAACGTTGTACACATCGATTTGGCGAGATCATTCTACAACAGAGTGCCAATTTTGTAAATTCTGTTTTTTAATTGATCAATTTCATTTTTGTATAAAAATACTTTTGCTGGTATTGTGTTGTACACATCCTTCCCTTTCTCAACCTGGACTAGGAAATAATTAGGATGGAGTTGCTTGAACTGCTTCGCTTTCATATTTTGTTTTCCAGGTGAGATTTGGCAAAAAATTGATGTACATTCTGTTGTAGTTCCCAACTACGTATTTGTAAATTACTTATCCTATTTTTACGTTACTCATTCATTTTTTGGTTGGTGACGTAGTCATCTCTTCATTATTTCCCATATTTATGCGACATGTAGAACGATCGATTTCGATGGCTTGACAAGCGTAGACAAACGTGGAAGAATAACAAAGTTTTTTGGCTGGTAGACGGCATCCTTGTGACGTCGCCACTGTTTGCAAAGATTGACGAGGCTGCCTGATTTTTTTGTCAGGGTTATCTCCCTTAGCCCAAGGGCTACATATAATATACGTATACATTTGGATACCTTTTAAGTATCCTGGGTGTATGTTCGCACCCACCCGCCGTAGCGGAAGCCCAGTTATACCGCTGTGCACTCGGACCCTGCTGTTATTAGTCTAGATGCCTGTTGGCACCTAGTCCAGGATGCACCACGTGGAGGACTAACAGTCAGGAATATCACCATCATTGGAAATTGAGACTTTATAAGCATTACTCAAATCCTCAGGATCATTAGCATCCCTTTTACTCAAATCCTCAGGATCATTAGCATCCCTTTTACTCAAATCCTCAGGATCATTAGCATCCCTTTTACTCAAATCCTCAAGATCATTAGCATCCCGTTACGTTACTGTTTGGAATAGTTCACAAGAAAGTGAACATTTTAGCAAAGCCATACGAAGACCAATATTTGGCGCCAATAATAGGGATCGGACCCGGTGCCTATCCCCGAGTTCTTTCTTTTGTCAGAACTGACTTGGTCGGAGCTTGCCACATGTGATTATAATTCTATATTTAAAAAATCGGAATATTTGCTAGCTTTATGATAAACCTTTTTGTCTCTTCGATTATCCTAATTATCTAAAACCATCATTTACGGGGTCGCGACGAGTTGTGATCGTAAATGCGAAGCTTAGAACAATTATTTGAGTAGAACACGGGATATATATATATATATATATATATATATATATATATATATATATATATATATATATATATATATATATATAATTGATTTTCGGTATGTGTATGACTAGACACGATTTTATGCAATTGATTACATGGATAATTCAGTCAATATGTAATAAAAAACATTCTGTCATAATCTATTGTGCTCTTAAGTGTACCATCAATATAAAAAGGTTTGGATTTGTTTCCGAATGTAGTTATGAGGATTGACTCAACGAATCTTAATCGTAACTGATTAGCTTTACAATTATAACATATTGAATATTTTAACTACATATTAATAATAAACGTTGCTAATATTTACTGTAGCTGTAAACATGCAATAAAATGTCGATCTCAAAATAGCGAACCGTAATAGCTACATGTACATTTGTAAACTATTCAATTTATTAACTTCAAATTAGATGCTTAGGCTTTGCATTACAATGAAAAATAGTCCATAGATTTGAACTTGTACTCTAGTAAAAGAACGAACCCCCAGAAAGTGCAAAGTAAAATATGTTTGACTCTGTAACGTTCAATAGACGTACAGAACCTGAAATTAATGACAACATTGGGAAAAACTCAGCATAAGATTAAACATTTATCGTGGACTACTGTGTATACACGAACAAAATAACGGTTGGGGGACAAAAACAACCAGTGTTGATTGTCGACAAATAATAAAAACCGAATGCAGTTTAGGATGATTTCGGTGGCAAGTCGAGTGGAATTGTATCGTGCTGCTCATTTGCATCTTCGTGGTGCACTACGTGCGTGTTGAGTTCGACTAGCGGAATAAAGGGCGATTGTTCGTCGTCCTCTTTCGTTACGCACAAACTCATCGATGGAATTTTATTTTGCATTTGCGTCAAAATCAAATTCTGATTGCTATTGTTGTTTGTCGTTTGACTTTCGAGTTGAGACTTGAGATAGTATTGACGCGGTGACAATAGAGCTTCTCGAAAATGTGCCCCTACGAGAATGCAAACGATTGGTTTGAGTGATGCATAGATGGTATCCAAAAATTGATTTATCAATTTGAAAAGTTGGGGATCGTGTCGAATATAATTTTCCGTCAAAATGACATGAAGCAATATTTTGGGCACTTTGCACAACAGTAGAATGAGACCAATGCATACGGCCGTAATGACGTTGGCATTTTCTCGCGTTTCGTCAATTTTGGGCAGTTGAAAAAATAGGTAGGCCAATTCCTTTTCGATTGGGTCAATAATGCGCAAATTGTTAGCATTGGCACTGTCTTGTACTTGTCGCGATTGGGGTTGTTGATCGGTAGCGCAAGAAGAATCGAATTCTCTGACTTCGACGATCGAGTCAGTCTTGGTGCGCACGCCTTCGCGACATTCGGTTCCACATACGCCCGTACGACAAACGCAAGCGCAGGCCGTGTCGTTGCACAATGAAGCAACTGCTTTCCATTTGGACGTGTTCAAGTTTACCATTTTTTGAACAACCATCGAAATAAGCATGCCACATCCCAAGTAGGGTAAAAACATTTCGATGGGGACTTTGAGCCAGTGGTAAAACAGATTTCTGATGAAAATAGGGAATATATGTGGGAAAGAAGGGAGAAACAAAAACACAACCATGTAAATTATGTCTATCTTTGTAGCTGTTATATATATATATATATATATATACTAACCGAGGGTCTATTGCAACATTTACTAGGGAATATTGGAAATATTTCTTTATCAGTTTGGATAATGTTAACAATTGGAATTTTTATTGTGCTGGGTTGGTCTAATAATTCAGTGCTGAACTCGAAGCTGAGTGTTCATGTGATCGAATACCACTTCTTCTTTCTTTACAGCTTTTCCCTCTTTTACGAAGATCAGAAATGAACCGATTTAGCCAGTCCCAAGCCTGGATAAAGGAGGAGGGTTTGCGTTAGGAAGGGCATCCGGCAGTAAACCTACGCCAAAATACTAAAATGGTCAAAATGTTCGAGTACCACTGCGAGAACGAAATGCGCGCCTTTGTTCGACTTTGTTAAGCAATGTCCACTTGTTGAAAAATGGTTCTCGTAAAGCATTCAAGCAATCATAATTCAGGTTGTTTTAGTAATTCATTTTACACAAAAATGCTTTAATTCACACTTCGAAAGATTTAATACATTTCATAGGTAACTTGCAATTCACTATACGTTTGACCTATGTAGATTGCAAACGTCTTGATAACCCAAAAAATTACCTTTATACACTTACTTTTCTATGGTTTACATTTAAACGTGAATAAAAATGCATTTTGTTTACTCAACGGAAAGTAAACTATATGCAAAATAACGTTTAACTGGTAGAGATAGTTGAGATTTATAAAGATCATAGCATTCAAAGCTGCTCGAGAAAACAATAAAAAACTCTAGGGAACTTATATCGCTAAAATTATAAAGTTTATGTTTGTTTTACATATATTTATGTATTCCTGTTACGTTTTATTGTTTGACAAATTTTAATAATTTGTAGTATTATACTTTTTCCTGAAATGACTTTTAATATATATTATTAAAAAATATATATTTGGAAATTATCTTTTTAAATATATTTTGCTTAATTATTATTCCATGTTTGAGCTCAAGGTTAGCAACCTAAAAATAATAAAATGAAAATGGTAAAGGAATGGTTGGTAGACCACAGAAATGTTGGTTAAGAACTATTTGGGAATATATAATTGAAATGTTTCATGGGATCAAACAAAACGTTTGGCAAAATGTTCGAACACATGGAAAAATTTTGTTGTCTCATTTTATTTTTAAATTATGGGACTTTTTGTAACTATTATAAGCATGGTTATTTTTAAATCAAAAGGTGTTGTGATAATAATACTAATATTCCACACATATATATAGATAAGAGTTAAATATGTCTAAAATAAAGAGCAAGTACTAAATACTCAAAATTATCATGGTGCGTTAATTTTCACATGTGCTTTGTTAACCACTGTAATAATAGTCTAGTGATGAACTTACTGAAACATTTCAGTTTGTCCAATTTGAGTTAAAACAACGCGAACCAAAGTTCGATTGAAATTTGTATCATCTACATAACTGTAATAAATATTTTTATATTCGAAAAATTTGCATCCAATGTAAGCCAAACATAGTAAAATTACGGCTAAGATTATCTTGATTGATTCGTAATGAGAAAATAATATCTTCACATGAGTGCCCACATTCAGATGCATAAGTCTGTCGATTAAGAGTGCCACGGTTAGCCACAACTATAAATTGTAAACAAATAATAACATGTTTTATTGATAAAAGTGAAAAAATAAACATTTTAGTCAAAATGGAGTTTTTGTACATGTTCGTTTATTTTTAGAATAAAACTAATGTTTATGTTACTTAATTACCAATAAAAATAAAACATAACTGAATCATTTAAATACTTTTATTTCAAAAGTTATCCACAAGATTATAGAAGTATATAAAATAGAAATGTTGTAATATGAAATACATAAAAATTTCTAAATGCAATTGACGTTAAATATTCACATTTGATTAACAATGCAAATTAAAAACCGAAGCGATTTAAACATAAACAGCTGAACACTTGTATTTACAGAATTATCTATTGCCTCTGGTATTAAAAATTAAATGAAACACCTACATTTTAAGCTTCTTTAATATATATTAAAATGTGTTAAAATTGTGTTGGTCAAAAATAAAATTATATTAACCACCCTTTAGAATATACCTCTAAACAAATTCAAACACTAAATACTTTATAAACCAAAAAACATTTCAACCATTTATGCATTAAAAAATTTGTAATTTATATTTCTTATTAATAAATAAAAGTTACCATTGGATTTTAATCATATACATACCACAACTAAATCACAGAATTGCATAATTGGTAATGCAATTGGAACCAAATAAGCAGAAAATTGTCCATACGCTATCATTTGATCAATAAATGTTTGAGGTAAATAATGAGATACGTATATAATTAATGTCAACAATAAATAAAAACAATCAAATAAAGCCATGGCCGTCAAATAACTGGTTGTTCCTGATCGATTTAAACCAAAATTGTAAGCAGGTAGTAACACAAGGTTTCCAAGAATTCCACATAAGCATAATGTAAAACAAGTTATGCCTAAAATCCAATAGGCAACTGCACTATTTTTTGGCAAATCGCATATGTAATCGTCGTAACAGTTGCTCCCGTTGTATCCAATTGAAACCATAAAATAAAATAACGGATTAATACTTTCGTTGGTTGATTGTGCATCAAATGCCATTTTAAAAATAGGTTTTGATGTATTACTCATAATTTCACTACAAAAATGCAATTACATATTAATTAAATGACATTAATAAACTCATAAACTTAATAAATATCAAAAAATAAAATAACTTAATTAATCCTTTCAACATTTAGAATTATTTATAGTAAATTCAACCGTAAAATACAATAACACTCTAAATATTAAACTATATTTTTTAGACATCTAATAAAGCACTATTTAAAATGTTTCAAATCGTACAAAATAGTAAATAAATTATTACCTTATTCCCTTGTTATTAAAAAATTGGGATTTGGTTAAAGAAGTGCATGGATCACTTGCATTTATACAATTCAAATGTACACACCATTCTTGCACTTTGTTGTAACTTTCCATTGCTCCCATTTTACAAAACGTTTTATAATCTAGTATTTGATTTGCTATATAAGTATAATTCGTGTACGAAGACTGTAAAGCTTCATTCACAGTAGGTAAACTTTCAATTTGTTTATCAACCATTTAGATAGTTTTATTATCAATAATATGCAAAACAAATATAGAACATTTATATTGTAAACGTGAAATTGAAAAAATATTTAAGCTGTTAGTTTCTTTAAATTCCCCCTATTATATGTGAATGTAAGGAAATACATATATACAAAATAAACAAAAATACATTATTATATATAATTTGCTTTTAATTATTTAATAAAATATATTTTATTATGTAAAATTAAATAAATTTTTTTTTTAAATAAAATTATATTACATTGTATTTTAATTTTTTTCACAATTATTTTAATAAATTTACATTATATATATATATATATATATATATATAT